>JACDJE010000198.1:613045-740428 GCA_016647715.1 Pavo muticus
AAAAAAAAAAAAAAAAAAAAAAAAGTAGTATAAAAATATTTTGTGAATATTGCACATATTTAATCTGGGTGATGAATAGTTTTGTTGTGGATCTCTGCTGCTCATTTATTTTTGCCTATGGGTAACACTAATTCTTCAGGACTTTGTGAAAGCTCTGACCAATTTTATGTGCAGTTAGCAGTTTAAAATCAGCCTGGAAGAAAATTGTCATGTTCAGTTCTGCCCAGTTGTAAAGTTTCTTCACAAAACTCTGAAGCCCCAAGCCTGGAATGGACAACACTGTGTAGGGCCAATAATTAGTAGATTAAAGGGGCTTTTATTGTGGTAGTGAAATTACAGCTTCAGTGAATCTGAAATGAAATTCTGTTATTAAAAATAAATAAAAAAATTAACAGCTGTCTCAATTATAAAGCATTTTTTGGAAAAGGAAGATTGATATGTCTTATTTTTTTGAGTCTTTAGGGGGAAAATATTTGGTTATGAACAACTTTTCCTATTAAAACTATAGTTCATTATTTAAAAATATATATATATAGCCAGTACTGACTCAAGCATTGAACAGAGCTAGTCACCTGTATTTTTTTAGCTGTTTTAGAAATTAGACAGTTATTTTAGTATGTGTGGGAAGGGAAGCTCACTGTTAGTTAATCGTAATTTAATCGTGGATCCAAACTAAGAATTTTTGTTCATGAAAATGTTTAAAATGTTAAATCCATTCCTTTGTTTTTGCTATAGCTATAAGAAAGCTTATTCCATTAGGAATACTTAATTTTGTATTTTGTAGAAACTTCTGACATATTAGAATACAAATAAACATCTTTAGAGATGAAGGATTGTTAGTTGAAAATTTAGGAGAGAGAGATGTTTTTAGTGAGAAAGAAGGAAAACACCAGTGTTCACATAGCTGTTGACCTTGCACGTCTACTAGCATATATGTTTACACTGTGTTTTTAGGAACTCATGCTTGTCAACTCAGGGCTTTGAGAATACTATGTAGTTACATGAAATAGTTTGATAGTGAACACAATCTGCCTGATTAAAAATGGTAGAAAAGATTTAAAGACAAATTTTCACATTTTCTTAAATCATGTCAATTTGTTACTAGTGTGTCTTGCAAATGGAATATCTATACACAGTCATATTTCAGTAGTTATAAACACTTTATCAAAGAGAAACTAAACAGCTTAAAAATTACTGGGTCTTTCTGAGACCACAGATTGTTTTTGAACTGCTCATAAATTGAAAAATACTACTTCAGCTTCACTCATAGACTAGAACTGTGTAAATATTTTACATTAAATAATTTTTTTTGACCAATTTATGCTCTTTTACTCTTGATACGTTATCTATGAGCAGCAGAAAATTTTCATGACTTCAGACATTTTGCAAAGTAATTTTATATGTAATTTTTCTGATGAGTTGTTGGCTTCCAGGTGTTTTGCCAAGAGTACAACTACTTTACCAAAAGTATTAAATGCATACATTAAGAAATATATATATATGTATAAACATTCCAATTGTGATACTTTTCTTTCCTTCAGAAGATGATATTGAGTCTCATAAGAAATTCTTGAGTACTGTGAGCTTAAAATTCAATTCCAGCATATATTGTCCCGTATTTAGTCATCTTTTAAGGGGTCTGTCTGACTAATTTGTTTTGGGAATGACAATAAAGACTAAATTAATATTCACTGACTTAGACTATGCCATAGATTAGCCTCATAGCATTAGAAATCTTGAAATTCAGTATTTCTAGGGAACTACTCCAGGTGCCATTACTGCACTACAGGCAACAATGCCAACCTGGATAATTTGAAATTGGTAGGTGTTCTGCTTTTATTAAAGCACAATGATGAGTCTTCAGGGAACAGACTTACAGCACAGTGACAGTTGTTAATAATGCATTAATACGGGTTTTAACAAAATACTTGGAGCATCGATTCCCCTTAGAACCCTTAACTTCCTTGAAATCTTCACATTTTTCTCTTTATTTCAATCAGTTCTTCATAAAATGCCAAGTTCTAACCTCCCAGTACTCTTCAGCTAACAATCAGAGAAAACAAGTCTTGAAAGGGCCTTGCATTTTTATATCATTTTGTTTATTTGTTACAGAGAAATGTTCCCTAGAATAAAAAACTTATTTATAATAGTTTCCTTTTATCAATCTGGTATTTAAAGTTGCCAAGTACTTGACAGAGAGTAGTATTGAGGGAGACAATTTGGTTAAGGAAAATAACACAAATGAAGTATTCCTGCTGCTGTCACTTTGTCAGTACTCTGAATTGCCAAGTATGGATCCAGTGCTTTTTCTTTAAAACTGCCTGTAGTGCTCCATAGCTTCTATTGTGAGGAATTTAAGTAAATTGTTTCTAATTAGTACTTTTTATAGGAATTTAAATAAAAGCTTGTCATCACTTGTCTTCTATTTGCAAGTAAAGCTCAATGAACTGTTTGCTAGAAGAAATGTTACTAACTATGCTGTCCAAATATAGACAGTGTGAGGTCAACAACTAATTTTTCGGTGATGTTCCTCGCATTACTGGCTCTATGCCACCTAGGTAGAAAGATGTTTTTGTGCTTATTTTCAAAGTGCCATGAAACTTGACACTTTGGAAAACGAGATCAAAATATTTCTTGTAGAGTTAAACATTTTTTTTATATGTGTGTACATACACTGCAGACAGACAATGTCTCCTTCAGCTTTTCCACAGAGAAAACTGTATTTTCTGAAGTCTGAAAATATTCTTGAGTGAATTTAATATTTTTTCTTCATTATATCAGTTCATTTCTTAAGTCAGAGAAGAAAATGTGGCCAAGCGTCTGCCTGTCATATCTGGCATTGCTACTTTTCTTCTATTAGTAGTAACCATTTCTCTCTTTTCTTTACCTCCCTCTCTCTCTTTCCTCTGTCCTGGGTGGCCGCATGCATTCAATAATTTATTCAGTCTATTCACTGTGTCTTATTAAAATTTAAAGCATCTCTGTTGTAAGGATATTTGTGTTTGTGTAGATTTGGTACTCAGTCCCTAAGTAGAATAAAATAATCGAATCTTATGCTGTAGTTCCTGTACATGCCCTATAGTGGTACTAATGAGCAATAAGCTGAATGAGTGCATTGATCTCAGACAGAAGATAAATGAAACATCATCTTTGAAATTTCCAAGTTTGCTTCCGTGGTTCTCAGGTAGGTACTTTCCATCTTTGTACTTCTCTTTTGGTAATTTCTAAAAATAAAAATTAAATTAAATCAATGATAATTAGAAACAAACAAACCCCAGCAAGTTTCTCCTCCCAAAACCTTGGCATATAAAATAAGGACTTAGAAATCTCCAGATGTTCATTCATTTCTTTAGCCAACCAGACCAGTGTCATGCTGTTGCAGTAGTAGAAGCAGTTAAGTTAGCACTGTACTGGCTATGCTGTGTACTGTTAACTGCTGAACCACAGTAGAAAGGAGTACTTTACAAATGTCAACTCATCCAAGAAAACAGAGAAGGGTATGAGGGAGACACCCTGTACTAAAACATATGTTGCTATAAGTTGATAGTTAATGCGTTGCACTCAAATCACACCATCTATGTGAAGCCAAAAACATATTTTTAGTCCAATTAATGTTTTAACATTTTAATAGTCCATATTTTTAGTCCAATTACAATGATACACTAAAGTATGTAATAGCACAAATATATACAGAAAGGCCTAAATAATAAGAAGAATTTAAAATTACTACATAAGAAAACTAATATCCACAATTTTCTTCAGTGTGTACAGTGACACATTCTTCCAATGTCCCCCTGGGTCCTAAGGTTGAACAGCAAGACTATTCTTTCAGTTTTCTGATGAATCCTTTATTCGTATCTATGAAAGCAGAGATTTAAAGCAGGGATTCTTTGATATCACAGAAAATCTCTACCTGAATATCCAGGTGCTGTGTAGCCGAACACTATCCAACCAATACATTTTAGCAGCTGGATGCTTTTGTATTTTTGCTTCCTTCCTTTTGGTCTGGCTTCTCTTTCTGTGTTGAAGTATTTTATTATCTGGCTTTGGGCTTTCCAGAAGCTTGATACAATGACATAGGAGATCCTTTCTCATTCTGTGTTCCCTGTGAAGCAAAACCAGAATTTCAGTCAAGGAATTAGAAACTTTAAGAAAATTGCTTTGAAACAGAGTTAGCTTAGCAAATAAAAATCAAGATTTATTAAGGACAGTAAATAAAACATTAGCTTCCATAGAAAGGTCTTAGATTTGCTATTGTTGAACTATGTGTTTCTTCTTGTATGTACTGTAAACAAAAGACATGCAGCACCTCAACCAGAGCATTGCTGTTCTGAGCAATAGTGTGGGAGGTTGTGCAAAGCGGTCAGAAAAGCTGAGACCCACCTTTCTTCTCCCTTGTTAGTCAAAGTAGGAGAAAGAAAGCAAGCGGGGAATGAATAGCAATCCTTGTATTCTCTAGCAGTCAGCAGGGAATGTTTGTGACCTGGAAAGCCACTGCTCTGGTGATTGGCATTATAATGCCACCTGTCCACAGGTCTTCCCACTGTCCCCTCTAGGAAAGTTGCGGTACTTGTTTGCAGCACCTTGTGCACCCTGACAAAACCATATGTCTGAACTGCTCTTTATGAAAGTGAAACTGGAATCAGCTACAAAGCAAGCCGTGATACAAGTTTTGACTGTTCCATCACAGTGGGGTACCACATTTTCACTGAGAACTAAAACAATAAGTTATTCCTTAGTTGCCATTCCAAATACAACACATAAATACTATGGATATGTTCATTACCATTTCTTCCCGGAGAAGGCTGACCCTCATTGTTCTTGGTATTTCTCACAGTGCTGATCTCAGGGCTTAAGTATAAGCTCTTACTCTCTCTCTCTTCATTCCAGAAATTAAGATGTTTTGCATCATAACCACAAGTACAGAAAGGATTCTTCTGAGATCTATGAGGTCTCAACTGCTTTATAGAAGGGCATAATTTAAACTACTAATGTATTAATTAACTAAATTAATTTTTTATATTTTGCAGTCCTGCATCTGAAAGATCAAGGAACTTGGTTGCATTCAGCTTAATGCATTCTTTAATAGAGAGTTATTTTCTATTCTTATTCCTATTCCTTCTGGATCACAGCCAATGTACTACACAAAATCCATTATTTTAAGGATTGCTAATGATACAAACTAAGTGGTCCCAAAAGATGGAACTGTTTATGTAGTTTCCATTGATTTTGGCAAAAAAAAAAATCAGTCTGGGATCACATTTGCTTTACATTAAATTGTGGAAAATATCTCATTCTGGATTTTTCAGATCAGGTTGAAGAATGCACAAACACATACCTGTTGAAAACAAAACAAACAAACAAAAAAGAATAAATGAAGGAAAACCAATGTATTTTAATCTTTCCATCAAATTCTCTATTTCATCATAATCAAGTATGATTGTCCAACATTTGTATCAGGTTTAATCTCAGTAAAATTTCTAGCATCAGATTAGGAAGACTTAATCAATTACTAAGTATAACTTTAAAATAGTTCTTAGAGTACTAATCCTATATATTTTCTTCATGGAACATCCTGTTTCTTTTCAGAGAGCACTGTGAAGTTCGTGGAATCTTTACTTATCAGTTAAAGGTCCAGTGACTGACATCTTAGACTTAACAAGCATCTCCTATAAGTGAAAGAATCCCTAAAAGGGAAATGAATTCTGCTGATGTTTAATGGGGAAAAAAAGGGATGATGGACAGAAGAAACCACGAATCTAACATGAAACATGTAGGCTTGCATATTACGTTCATTTCTGGGGGATGTTCCCATTTATGGTTATAACCAATGAGGAGGTGGGAAGCAGCTGTTTGGTTGAGCAGTTGACAGTTAGATCATAAAAACAGTTCAAAAGCAAAACTAAACAGAACAAAAGTCATAGAATCATAGAATGGTTTGGGTTGGAAGGGACATTTAAGATAATCTACTTCCAGCCCCTGCTATAGGCAGGGACATCTCCCACTAGACCAGGTTGTTCAGAGCCCCATCCAGCCTGGCCTTGAATGCTTCCATGGAGGGGGCATCCACAACATCTCTGGGTGACCTGTTCCAGTGTCTCACCACCCTCACAATAAAGAATTTCCTCCTAATATCTAGTCTAAATCTGCCAAGCAAAAAAATCTTTTCAAAAGAAGTACCACAGTAAATTTTTCTCTTTTTTTGCCTTTTCCTTTTTCCTTTCTCCCTTCAGAGCAATGCTGCTGTGTAAATCATTTAGGATCACTGCTTAATTGAGGAATTGCAGCTACTTAGCACCTATAATTTCTTTGTAAGTGGCACCTAGAATTTGAACATCACCTATGTTGCTACCAGTCATGTGGTAGAAGAACATATACATATGATATACCATATTTTAATGTATATATGTATGTACAACTTAAATGTACAAACAAGCTGTCTCCTTTCCATTGACTTGATACTGTGTATGACTGAAGCTCACACTAAATGAAGGGCTTTTTTATTATATATATACACACATTTGCACTTTGTGAGCATGTCCATATGTAATCCCACAAGCTCCTTCTTAGATATAACACATGAAAACTCCTCAAGTTCTTGATCTGCTTTTCTGAGCAACTTGATATAGCTGAAAAAGCTTAGTGCCAGACTTGCATATTGCTCAAAATTCACTAATATGTATGAAGCTCAAAGATATTGTCATATAGCTTATGAAAAATCAGTCTACACACTGAGCAGAAGCTTGGAGTTCTTGGTTTGTTGTATTTTGTTTTGTTTTGTTTTCCAAAAACTTCCAGGTAAGTGTTATTTTTGAATCACGTTTTTTGCAGGCTTTTATTCCATAACATTTCTAAGGCATCGTTAGTCTGAGAAAAACATAATGACATAGAAAATGACAGTCTAAATGTTATAGGTGAATCTCACACAATGCAAGGCATGCAAGGAGTTGAAAAACCGATAACTTGTAGCTGCTACTGTTCAAAATTGTCTAATTATGTTTAGTAGGATAGCTAGGGTCAAAATCTTCCTCTGACAACCCTTACAAATACATGAGAATTAATTTAAAAAAAACAAAAATAGTAGTTTTTAAGACTCTGAGCTAGTGGAATCCTTTTAGCAGGTGAGAAAAAAATAGGAGTTATCAGAAAAAAAATACAAATAATTCTTCATTTATATATATATTCTTAATAGGATTTTCAATTAGTGGGGTATATTTGGAAATCTAGCTTTATGGATTAAGAAGGTGATGTTGGTGCTGGTGATAGGGCTGAAATCAAAACACTGAAATATTTTTTCCTGAGCAGCTCTTATTATTTTTCCTCCAGCATATTCATAGAGGAAATCTATACTGATGTTAGGGTCAAACTGAAGCCAGCCTTAAACACTGAGCCACAACTTAGGATGTCTTCATCATGCCATAGCCTGATGGCAGTGGAGAAGGAGGTTCTTGTGTACTCAGCAGGACCTTTCTCAGTATAGGACTTTTCATAGTTCATTTTTGCTTTTCAAGTTGTGTCTTTATTTATAGCTACTAAAGAAAGTAAGATGAAAGAGAAGGCACCAAAGGGCTGGATAACAGAAATGGAAATCCAGGATTGCAGACAGTGGACTTCTGTGCTGAAAGATTGTGAATAAATTTCAACTACCCTGCAGGAAGGGCGGAAGGGGGATTAGGAAGCACTTTGGCCAAAATCCATAGATGGAAGTTTAGCACAGATTCATAATTGAATTGGCAGCCTGTAAACAGTGTCCTGGCCTACCGAACTAAAGTATAAATAGTCAATGTGTAAGGATCCTAGAGCAGTTATGTACCTGTGTACATGCACTTCAACTTCAATGTTGAATAGTGTTCTTATTTTTAGTATCATTAACCATCTCATGGTTCAACTTGGTGCAAAAGCTTTTTGTGTGAATTATTTCCCTTTAACGAGCAGTAATGAACATATCCTGTGACTGCTAAACCAAATATAGACTTGTTTAGTTATGCCAGTTGCTTCAAATACAGTTAGCTTCTTTGTTATACTTTTTTTCTTCTCAGTCCCTTCACCCCCATAGGCAAATTCAGACTTGTTTTTCAATAAATACTTACCAGAAAGTAGATCTTACACACACATATTCAGAGATAAGAAAGCAAAGCATATTTTTACAGTAGTGGAGTTTTCCTTAGTGAAAGAGAATGAATAAATGGATAAATAGTTCCTATTTATAAGTCATGCGTTAGTGAATGTGATTACTGTAAATCAAAAGTGCAAACACATTTACAATGTGAGTTTATACAATGTGATATCAAAGATAATGGTAACCTTTGATTTCATATTTTGAAGGCTGTTTTACCTACAGCTCTGTCACCCTTTTTAGGATACTGTCTTTTGAAATACATATTGGTCGTTATTAATTGCTGAGTAGTAAGAATATGTCATCTAGGAATGAATGAAAAGCAAAATTCAACCAATTGATCATTTATTTTTTAAAAATAAAAAGAGTAAGGAAGCCTTCTATTTGCTGTGTAAAGTCTTTTTGAGTAAAAAAAGATATTCAGAAAAATTTCTTCTTTGTTTAAAAAAAATTGATAAAATATGGGCTTGTGAAATTGGGTAATCCTTTTTTTATTTCAGGAAAATGTAGTTGTGGGTATGCTAACTTTCTGTCAAATATTTATTCTTTACAGTGATAAATCTTTGTCTATTTTTAATAGTTCTAAGTGAAAATGTAGTAAATTTGATTTGCCTTTTTCCTTTTTTTTCAAAACCAATATATTTTATATAAAGCTACTAATTGTAATTATATTCAGCTATTTTTCTCACACATAAGATAATTCTGAAATAATAATCACACAACTGAAGAATCACGCTTTGACCAAAAGAAGAAATTCAGCTTTGATTACACAATGCTCTTTTAATTAAAAAAAGTATGCATCTTCTTTTTAGTATTGACTTTCATTTGTTATTTCATCTGAGAGACTTTTGTATGGAAATTAGATTTCCTTTTCTAGTTGAATAAATGCTAATAAAAGCATTCTCCAATCACTCGCTGAAGTTTTAACTGAAGTCACTTTGATTATTTTTGCATCCCAAGTGACATTTTTCCCTGCAAGCATCCCAGTGTACAAGGTTACTGGATTGAATATTTCCAAACAAAGCAAGAAACGAATGTTTGTGAAAACTGTGTTTATGTTTTTCTTCAGCAGAAATCACTGAAGAGGGTGACTAGTCAGGGAATGCATGTACTGCAAAGGTAAAACTCAAATGAACACATCCAATTTCAATTTGACATCAATTAATTCCAGTGGCCACCTTCTATCCAAACTAAGAGATATAATAATTTTAAGAAGAAAAACAGGAAAGTGTGAACCGTTTTATATTTGCTGTGAAATACTGCAGTCCTTCAGTGTTAAAATCATATACAAAATAGACATTCATCATTACGTATTCCATTGAAACTGAACTTCAAATTGCTTCATTGAAAGGGAAAAACCAAATGGAAACGAAAGAGAAAAGCTTTGTTATGAACTGGGACCAAACACGATAAAAAGTATGCTAAATAATGATAATTAGAGAATATAAATAATATTTTTTTCTATGTGAGTTTTTAATGCCTGATTTGTACAAATACTGTACTTAGGGAACTTTGGCAGGAGATGGAGAAAGAAAATATTTCAGGTGGTCATGTGTTAGATGTCTATTTTAAACTAAGAAGATACAATACCCTATGATATCAATTTTTGCAATTTATAACTTAGTTACTTATCTTTAGAAACAATATGTTTCTAAAATGGAAAGATTCTACCATTTGGTGAAAACCTGTAAATTTGCATATGATTTGAAATAGGTACATAAGCTCTTGTTTATAAAAGATTTTCTCAATATAAATGGAGGCATGTATTGGGAGTTAGCTTTCTTTACTGTCTTTCCTTCTCTGCGAGCTGAAATGCATTGGCCTCTTCCCTCCCCTCCACTCCCCTGGACTACACAGAGAGCATCAGGCTCAGGCTGACAGTGCATGTGCTCAAAGTATCACTACTACAAGAAGACAAGCTCTTTGACATGTGCACAGTGAGCTGACAAGAGTTTGGCTATATCCCCTGCTGTGGTCCCAAACTCAGCCAAAGCCCGTACCTGATCATGTCTCTGCAGCCTATCAGTTGTAGTTGTCAGGTGATCTAAATTTAAACTCAAACATAAAATATAACTTAGACACAGAACCTGACTTAGAAGCTAGTAATTTGCTAGCAAAATTAACAGCTCTAGGATTAATAGACCCCTAAAATTCTTGAGAATTCCCTATAAAGGGGTTTATTTTTTAAAGCCATCCTACAATTTGCAAGATTATTACAGATGTCTTACACAACAGTGAGAGAGGAAACACTTTTCTGCCCTATATTTTTCCCTAAAAATGGTTTCTAATGCATCTTATTCAAAATTGAAACCAGAGACCATATCTTCTTATCTCAAAGTAAAGAATCCACAGCCATGGTCCAAGCAGAACAGCTGTATAGATATGTTGTACTGCACAGAATAGAGATGCTGGGAAGGTGGCAACTCATCCCAGCTTCTGCTTCCCACTTTCTCAGACTGGACTTGGGTTGTGCCACCAGTTTTATCAAGCTGTGCCTTGAACTCTTAAAAGAGTTCAATTTACATTTCCCAATGTAGTTAAACTGACCTGGGTCAGAGATGCTCTTGTTTCTTCCTTCTGTAGCTGATTCACTTTTCATGGAGTACTTAACCTTTCAGTGAACCAGTGACTTAGAAAGAGAAAAAGCACAAGTAGGTGCAGGAATAAGAATGAAGACGGTGCTATTACTTTACATTTGTGATCTGATTTGAGGAATGATTTTTAGTCCAAAGAATGATTGTTAACATTTCCCACAAAGGTAGATTGCCATAATTCCCAAATGTTGGAAGATTACTAGGAATATCCTAACTGTTAAAGATGTCTTAGCTGCAGTAGGAAAGGCAACTGAATAAATTACATAATCTGAGCAAAGTAGAATTTTACTGGACTAACCAATGTATTCTACTTTAGCTTTTAAACTAGGTTAAAAAAAACCAAATGTTTAACGTGATAAATGAGCCAAATCATGGAATATTTAAGCATTTAAAAGTTTCACCTGTAAATTTAGATTGAATAATTTTTCCTCTTCATTAACTAGTTACTTCCTAGATACTCGCTAGATATTAGGAAAGTGACAATGATGCAGTTGTTACTGCTGTGAAATGGGATCTAAAACTTCTTTGTTAAATATGTCACTGAGATGTCATATGTTTCCCTCTACTTTTGCAAGTCAACTATCTGAGGACTCAGGATTTAAATAAGTACTAAGTCATCTGGGAAGTATTTCTGAAGGGTACAGACAACTTACCGCTGTCTGGTGTTCCGCTTCCTCAGACTGTTTCAAAATGCAGTAGGATCATTTGGAAGCTGAAATTCAAACTCTTTCTCTTGCCGATTGCATAATTCTCAATTTTATGTGCAATTCTGATGCTGAGCTCTGGGAAAACATTCTTCCAAAGCCAAATGAAACCATTACCAACAACACCAGTGCTTTTCATGAATGAACATTTAATGATCGAACCCAGTGGAAATATTCCTACGAAAAAAAAGGAGTTAAGTACCTGAACTCTGAAGTAATAACACTGTGTAGTGAGGGCTTCATCCTCCTTTATATTCAAGGAAATGTTATTCATATCTATTGTTCTGTGGGGAAAAAAATATTCTCCTATAATAGTCTGACCCTCTTTTGAGCTGTCTATACCTTTTGGATATTTTAAGTGTTTTGCAACTTCTCTATTGCTCTGCTTCTTAAATTCTTCCCAGCTGGAGACAAGTAATTGTTTTAAATCAGAAACTTGTTTACTTTTAATTTGTGCCAGTAGTTGTGTGACTGTGAATATTGTTTTAATTTTGCAGGGGAGTGATTTGTTAGATTGCAATATTAAATGTTATTTTCCCCGCCATAGCTGTTAGGCTCCTAGAATAGTATGCCAAGTGGAAATGCAGGGTCTTTTCTTCTTTTAGCGTCTCAGCTATGATGGTCCCCCTGCATGGTTTTTAGAGGTACTATAAAATAGAGTGGATACAGTAATATTTAAAATTATGCCTACGGAATGACAGATTAATTTTATACTTTGAATTACTGCTATTTATTGTCAGTGCATAGTCATTACAACATCAGTTCTTCATTCTACCATAAAAGAATGCCTCAGTGTAGCTCTAAACACCTATACAAATGAAATAATGTCTTTCTTTTTTCAGTGTTTCATTTTTAGCTTCTCACTCTCTCACTAGTTTACATGTTCCATAGCCTCTGCAGTGTCTTTACCTTATTTGTTCAAGTTTGGCCCTAACCAGTAGGGTGGAATATTTTTACAAACTTTGTATTTCAAATCCCTCAATGACAGTGTTTTCATTTTTATGTATTCACTTTACTGATGAGGTATTTGCAATCCTAGCAAATCAAATGAATGATGTAAAATATACAGCTATTTGTTTGCTCTTCAGCTAGTTACAAAGAAACAGCTTGTACTAGAAAAACAAAATATGTAACTTTGAATAACTGCAGTAGTGCCAAGTTGGAGGTGCTACAGTTTACTGAATTTTGTTCCTGTTGCTGAATGCTGTAGCAAAGGTTTTCACTCAGCTACCATTATACTTCCTAATTAGCATCTGTGGAGAAATTCTTTAAAAAAACTGCTTTGGACTAATGTTCTATATTTTATAATCCATTTCAGTTAATAATGCATACCTTGTCATTTCAGGAAAAGTTAGGTGAAATTCCTCTTTTATGTGTTTTTGAGCAATTATATATATATGTTATATAATACACATTTTTAATCTAAGACTACAAATCAACATTACAAAACATTTTCAATCATCCTCATCAGTACCCTCAGAGATTCCAAGAAGCAGTTTCCAGATCATAGCAGTTAGTCTTTGTGTGTAGTCAGGAGGAAGCTTGTAGCCAATTACCCCTTTCTCGTTTTATTTTCTTTCCTATTGTTTTCTTTGTTCTTATCCCTTGAGATTGCTCCCCACCTTTTTGCCACTCATTCCTTGACTGGAATTCTGACTGATTTTCATACAACTGTAAAAATGATGAATGTCTTCATGCTGTTTATGTTTTAATTGAGGAAGTTTGATTCTTGTTATTTATAAATTTTTCTGTGCTCACAATTTTAGCCTTCAGATCCACAATCATGAGATTTCTAAGATGAGGTGAGTAAAATTATTATACTCTGTTTCTGCAGAAAATGAACCACAACTAGAATATGTGAAAGGCAGGAAAGGCAGATATCCATCTCATATAAGTTCTTACTCTTCAGATTGTCCTGAAAACCAGATCACTGGCATCTGCTGTGCAGGTAAACAGGGCTAACAAGCACATTCTTGATAGAGAAAGATTAAGACAAATTCTGCACTTCACAAGCATAATGCACAGGGCAGATTCATGGTGAATATTCAGCTGACATGAGGTAACACATTAGGCAGACAATAAAGACCAAGGATTCAAACAAATAAGATTTAAAAACAAGGAAAAAAATAAGACTGCAAAAATGAACTGCAGAGAAAATAAATCTGGAGAGAGGAGACAGGGGATGAGAGAAAGACCAAGAGGGTGGTAAAAGCAATTCCAGTGCTAAACTGGATTTTTTTCTGTTTAGATATGTAACTTGTCTTCTGACTTAGAAAAGTAACCCACTACGCTCACTGCTAAGCACCTATAAGTTTCCCCTTGTTCCTCTCTTCACCATCATATTTGTCTCTTCTTCTTCTGTTAATTTCTGAAAGATGTCTCTAGTTCATCAGCTTTTTTTGCTGATGTTATTTGTCTTTTTTCTTTTTTAAAACGATAATCTGAAAAATGTGGCTATTTCTGAAAATATCGTTGTGAGGTGAGAGGGGGTCATAGCCAGCTGTCTTGATTAGTTCTAGCAAGACTTGTCTTTGACAACACAAATTTCAATATAAATATGAAAATCTGGTTAGTTTGACATAGTTTATTTTGTTTTTTTCCTGTTTTTTTGTTTGTTTTTCTTCTGTTCACACTTCCTGCAGCATCTTATCCCTTTCTTCTAACAAAGGAATTAAGACAGGTAACACTGAACTTTCCAAACAAGCTGCCTGTCAAGTGACTCTCTCCACTAACACAAGCAAACACATGCTATGGAACTGGCATCCAAATAACCAGACAAGCTGTCCCTATTGACAATTGCTCCTGCCTCAGCATATGTATTGTCTTCTTGGATTATCCCATCTGCAGCTGCTTCAGCTCTGATGTCATGTCATCATTTTTCTTGCTCCAACAGTTTTTCTTCGACAACTGAACTCCATCCTTCATACACTGCATCTCGTTGTCTTTGCTGGAACAAACCCTTCAGCTGCATATGGTTCTTCCTCTACAAAAACAATTTAAGCAATATCTTTCAGAGATGCCAGACCATTGTAGCATATAATCGTACTTATTTTTTCAAAGCTCACTTTAAAAAAATGCACAAATGCACATGAAACAACAATATAATGATGGTCTTCAGTACAGAATAATAGGGAATGCCGATAAATTGATTTATTCTTAAGAACCTTAAGAATATAGCCTGGGTCAGTATGCTTGAACATATGAAGAACAATACATGAATCAGGAACATATTCAGGATTTAGAAAGGTAGGAATAGAAATGATAATATCCTTAAAAAAGCTTTAGTAAAATCATAGAAAAATAGAATATTCCAGCATCCAGATCAACTGCACACTTGCAATTTATGTGGAAAATTGACTTTCTTTTGATTCAGATTTCTCTGTAAAACAGTCCTGGTTTCAGCTGGAATGTAATTATTTTCTTCATAGTGTCCGATACAATGCTATATTTTGGCTTTATGAGAAAAAAAAAACAATGTTGATAACACATTGATGTTTTCATTGTTGCTGAGCAGTGCTGTACAGAGCCAAGGACATTCCAGCTTCTCAGTTTTTCATATTGTCTGGCCAGTGAGAGGACTGAGGGGGCACTAGGAGCTGGGAGGGCACAAACACAGGAAAGCTGACCAAACTGACCAAAGGGGTATTCCATACTATATGACATCATGTGAAAAAGCTATGAAACTGAGGCGAGTTGTTTGGGGTGGCAGCTGCTGCTCGGGGACTGACAAGGCATCTGTCTGTGGCTGGTGAACAATTACTTTGCGCATCACTTGTTTTGTAAATATATAGATAGATATAGATTATTATCATTACTGTTCTCTTCCTTTTCTGTCTTAGTAAATAGGTTTTGGGTTTTTTTAATCTCAACCTAAATATTTTACTTTTTTTTTTGCAATTCTCTCCTCCATTCCAGTGGCAGGGGAGGGAGGGAGTGAAAGGTTGTGTGATGTCTAGCTGCTTGCTGGGTTAAACCACAAGAAAAACTCATCACTTCTTTATGCTGCTAGGGCCAATAAATGAAGTAGAGGATTTCCCAGAATGACTGGATGTGTGGTTTTAACTCTTGTCTACAAACAATGCAAATCTGAAGTACACTGCCAGTCTGCCCTGTGGCCATGCTGTCATGAAGATTTTCATAGGTGAAATTCTTCTCAAAATCAATAGTCATTTTAATATTTCTGGGTTTTAATTTTATTTTTTTTTTAAGTTAACAATAAATAGTATTAAAGGCTATATCCAATAAGAGATTTAATCACCCGGTTATTGATGATTTCAGGATTCATGTACGTATGCCCAAAGCTGAGCTGTAGATAAGGTTTTCAAAGTGCTAACTACACACCTGACAGTGCGTCATGATATATTTTTAATGTTAACATTCCCCAATCATCAAAACAAAGTTTTCCCTCATCTCCTTCCTTTCAAAGGCATTCTCAAGACATACTTAATGAATCATGCAGTATACAACATGAGATTCTTTTTTTCTTTTACCTGAGGAAAAACCTTACCTTTTAACCTTCCTTTAACCTGAGGAAATGTGTACACAATTCAATCTCTAACTTCTCTGCCACACTGACTTTGGATGGGAAGCTTCTTTGCAGGACACATTCCCACTGTCAAGCCACTTTGAGTGTTTTTATTAAAATAAAGTCTGTAGTTTCTTAGAATGAAGCTGGTTATGATGCCAGAAACAAAACCAATCTTGACTACTATCATACCTGAAGACAGAGCAAATACTTTACTGAAATGCTAGGAAAAAATTCAAAGATTATGCCTTTGAAATTTTACTCAGAAAGATTTCTTTGCTGCATTAAATGGATTATATTATGAAAGCTTCCAGTCTCTGGGGAAAAAAAAAAAAAAGAGAGAGAGAAAGAGTTTAAATTCCTAACTTCACAGGATAACAAAGGGAACAATTGGTGAGCACACTAAGCTCAAAGGATTATAGTAAATGGGGTTACATCTATCTGGCAGCCAGTCACTAGTGAGGTTCCACAGGGTTCTGTTTTATGGCGGGTCTTATGCAATGTTTTCATCAATTACTTGGATATAAAACTTGAAGATATGATAAGTTATTTTGCATACAACACTAAACTGGAAGGAACTGCTGATTCAGTTAAGGACAGAGAGGTCTTGCGGAGAGATTTTGACAAGCATTACAATAGCACTGTTACATCTTAAGTATGGTAACTAGATACCTTGTTGAGATGCATATCTGGCTTTGCTACTTTCTTTCTTTATCCAAAGTAATGGTAAGTCAAATTCTATATTTGATTTTTCCACTTTTTATCCTTTTTTTTTTTTTTTTTTTTTTTTTTTTTTTTTTTTTTTTTAATCCTAAGTGTTAAAGTAAGTTGATCAAAGATAGGACTGGAACCTGATTCTACAAAGAACCTTTCTCCTATTTAAAACAAAACAAAACAAAACAAAACAAAAACAAAAATCCCAAAACAGCAACAACAAAAAACCGATGATATACTTAGTTCTAAAGCTTGATTTCCAGTAATGAAAAGCAAGCCCTCCCATGTAGGAAAGCTGAGAAAATTAGGTATACATTTCAGAGACCCTCAGGGCTGAGCCTTTTTCCTCTCTGCATGAAAGATTATGTTCATATTTATTTTGTATGATTCCACCCCCTGATTTTGTTTCCCCTCAGCCCATGGTTTGTTCAGAGTACCAGCTGACTGTTCTTGTTCTGCTAAATTGTGTATGTGTTTCTATTTTGTTGTACTAAAATCATCTGCAGTGATACATCGTGTTCTGAGATGTTGAATGTATGTCTGGTCATCCATTTTTATTTAATATAGTGCTCTGTTTCCACTACAGTGCGTCAGTGATCAATGCAATAGTCTGCTTACCTGGAAGTCTCTTAAAAGTGATATATGACTTCTATAAGAGTTATCATTTTGGAGGGAATTTTAAATCTGCCAGCAAATTGAAGTACTATTGCAATAAATTCTCAGTTATTCAAATAAAGAAACACCATTAAAATGATTAGAGGAAGTAAAATGACAGATTTCCGGGTGTTCTATGCAGGAGATAAACATCTGTTCAGGAAAAAAAAAAAAATTAAAATTAGGAATCTTAGAAATCTAGGCTGACTGACTTGGGCTTTTGCCAGAGACTCATTGATGTTTTCTTTTAAGATCAGTGACAAATTCACATGTTTTCACTACAAGCTCCTGTAACCATTTTCATTTTCATAGCATAGTACAGGCATAGTATATAGTACTGTGATGTTTTGTTCTTGATCAAAATATCACAGGTTTCAAATTGACATTTTTTTATATCCATTGAATAAAATAGGTAAATAGATAAATGGACGGATGGTTCATACATTTTTTTCTCTCTGAGTTTCAGCTCTAATCCCAAAACAGCAAGGCCCCCAACCTGACTGCCCACTGAGTAGTCCTGCTGACTAAAACATGTTTAACTTTAACATACTTATGTGTGCATTTGGGACTAGACTTAACTCATTAAATAGCTGGCCTAATTTATTAAAAACTATACTCTGTGAATTTTTCAGTAATATGTATGTATATATTTTGCTTCCTTGCAAGGTATGTATTAATGTAACTAACTGTTAAATCTAAGTGGTTTCTATATTCATAGATCTCAAAGTTCAGATTCTTCAGTTATGGGAACTTAACTTGTGCATGAAATAACTTTATATCATTCAGTAAATGTGTCTTCAAATGGAATGGTCATTAGAAAATGTTTGGTACTTTGTGGATAACGTGTTTGTCTTTTTGAAGCACTATCAAGGGAGAACAAGAAATGCACTTGTTCTGTGGCAAGTGAATGGGGCTGTGCAAGTAAAAATAAAGAATATGTGTCTTTATAGTGAGCAAAGTTTGATATGTTTGATAAGTTGTCAGAAATTTCCATAGCTTTAAAGTTTTGGCCATTAAAGCAGGCAAAGAAGGGGCACAAATTGCTTTGGTTAATTTATTTTTTATGTTGAGATTATGTCACTGAGAAAATACTTGCACAGATCATTCTGCTCTACAATTAAAATACATAAATACATGACACACATTTGACCCACTGTTGTAAACAGTATTTCTCAATTTTTTATATATGTCTATTCAAATTCATAACAAAGGTCACAATGTTGCACTGGCATACCCGAACAAATTCACGCAACTTATTCCTTTGTCTTTCTGGAAACTAGCAAATAAGTTCAATGCAACAGTTACTTACCTGAGTAGCTGTTGCATTATTGGTTCCACAGAAATCCAAATTTTGAACATAAGCTTCTTAACAAGGCACCAGAAGACCACATCTATATGTCTTGACATAGCACATAAGTTTACAAACTTAAACTTAAAATACTTGCCTATCAGTTCAGATCAAGATTGCTAACACAGCAGTTAATAAGTTGATCTGAGAAGATCAGATTTTTATTGGAAAGATCCTGAAAACAAAAACATGAAAGTAACTTTAAAAAAAAAGGAAATCTCAGTTTTAAACTCGTTACACCTTTTTAAAAATTGTGGGGTTTTTTTGTTTGTTTTACATAGATTCCTAAAAGTTGATATTATAAGTGAACATGCTATTGTCTAAAAATAAAAAAGCAATTTAATGATGATCAAAATACTTTCATTAATCTGAACACTTTATTTCATCAAAACAGTATTTCATACAGAAAAAAAATGTTTCAGAAACAAAGAAAAGTCGTAGCTGAAAAGATTGAAAACAAATTCATAGTTTTTAAGTGGGATGTGAGAGAGCTTTAAAAAAAAAAAAAACCACAGATGTAGCAGCATGCTGAACATTTGGAGGCAGGAAGAGAAATACTCAAGAAATAAATTCAATGTATTATGCGCTCCCAGTGTTTTCTTCATTAATTTTCAATCTCAAAAATTCTGCCTGGAGCATTGTAGCTCCTGCTGCACAGAGCAGCAGTCCAGTCTCTTAGGCTATGTTTGTACTACCATTGCAGCAGAACTTTCGTGAGCCCTAGTGTCTATCATCAAGTAGATTGTGAGAGAATTGAGAGATTAGGATTTGCCTATGTCATTGAATACTAATATGAGAAAATAGATGAACCCACAGATTTGAATTTATTTTTAAATCTTACTGGCAGGAAACACCTCCTCCTTACGTCTTATAACTTCACCCTCATTTGAGTTTATTATGGTGACTGAATTACTCAATTTTCTAAAATTAAGGATTGTCTAATAAAGCAGGCACAAAAGGAATGTAATATTCTAATTCTTATTCCTTTCTGATTCCATAAATGTCTTATCTGTTCTTCACTCTAAAAGGGAAACCCACAGAAAGGATCTGAGTCATCATTTCTGGCCTTACATTGAAGAGATTTTTAGTGCAAACGCAGGTATGAATGGGACCGTTTGAATGACTGTGGAAACACCAGAAAAGAACACTGGAAGAAAGGTTACGGGAATTGAAAGCATCTTTGTCAGTAGGTTATCGAGACCTGGCACATTTCTATGCAGCTTCTCAGTACCTCTGGGATTAGCAAGAGGATAGCCTGTTCAAAAGACTCCAGCCATCAAGAGGCAGTGATAAGAAGGTGAGAACATGACTGAAGCTTTATGACACTCAGATAAGAAATCAAACAGTGAACAGATGACAATGACTCATAGAAGTGGGATGTGCTAGAGAGGTGAAACTTCCTAATCACTGTCAGCTCTGAGAGAGTATAAAAGACATTAAAAGCCAGAAATGATCATCAGCCTCAAGAGGCATATGAAAATATGGGAGCCACCATCTCTCCTCTGAAGCTTAGCTGCCAGGATCAGTTGGAAATATGCCCACTGGTGTGAGAGACTGTGAGTAAAAACAGTCTCTCAACTGCCTTCAATTCTCTCAAAAACTGCCTTCAATTCCAGAGAGTTGCATCTGGAGCTTTCCTGTCTTTCCTGTCTACAACAATGTCTTACTCACTTGCGAGATGTTGAAGGCCAATTTGGGATCCTCGACAACTTCTTCCTTCTGACCCTGAAGCATGTAAAATGCCTGGATGCCTCTGTGTTAGACATTGTGAAGCCCACTTCTGCCTGGCACAGAGGTCTAAGTTTGCAGAGAACTGAGTAGCTCCATGCTGAGACACTAATGCCTAAATCTCATGAGAACAGGCGCTTAAGCTTAAGAGATACTTAAGCATCTCTTTGCTCATGGAGAAGAACTGCAAAAAAAGCCTCCAAAGTTGAAAAAAAGACAGTACTAAATTTCCTTTACCTTCTTAATATAATAGCAGAGCAGTTAAAACAGTGACTTTAATGGTAAGGGAAGGAACTTCCAAGTATTACATTCAGTATTCTACTCTGACAATCATGTAGTAAGTTTGAATTGTCGCTGTTGTTGACAAAATTAGCACAAAAAGAGAAAGAAGAAAAAAAGCAAATATGTATGAATTCATCTGGTATGGTAGAGTCTTCTAGTTCTCACAAGATTCAGTAATAGTATCTACATTTTATTCATAGATTACTTAGTATAAGATCATCAAACAGCACTGGAGCAGAGAATGAAAATCAAGTATCTTTAATTTCCTGATGAATTTATTTCCCATAGATTTCCTGGCCCAAAGATACACTCTATCTATTTTGTAAAAAAAAACAGCGGGAGAATCATAGAATCATAGAATGACAAGGTTGGAAACGACCTGCAAGTTCATCTAGTCCAACTGTCCTCCCTTTACCATTGCTACCGCAAGCTACTAAACCATATCTCATACCTCCTCATCCAGGAGGAAGTGTTCTCTTGAACACTGCCAGGGATGGTGACTCCACCACCTCCCTGGGCAGGCCATTCCAGTGCCTGACCACTCTCTGAGAGAAAAAGCTCTTCCTTATGTCTAACCTAAACCTCCTCTGGTACAACTTGTGGCCATTACCTCGGGTCCTGTTTGTTGCCTGGGAGAAGAGGCCAAACCCCTCCTCATCACAACCTCCCTTCAGGAAGTTGTAAAGTGCAATGAGGTCTCCCCAAGCCTCCTCTTTTCCAGACTAAACAATCCCAGCTCCCTCAGCCGCTCCTCATAAGACTTGTGCTCCAGACCCCTCACCAGTTTTGTTGCCCTTCTCTGGACACGTTCCAGGGCCTCAATGTCTTTCTTGTAGTGATAGGCCCAAAACTGAACACAGTACTTGGGGTGCGGCCTCACCAATGCTGAGTACAGGGGGATGATTACCTCCCTGCTCCTGCTGGCCACACTATTTCTAATGCAGGCCAGGATGGCATTGGCCCTCTTGGCCACCTGGGCACACTGTTGACTCAAGTTCAGCCGAGCATCAACCAACACCCCCAGGTCCCTTTCCTCTTCACAATCATCTAGCCACTCATCCACAAGCCTATAGCGCTGCATGGGGTTATTGTGGCCAAAGTGCAGGACTCGGCACTTGGCCTTGTTGAACCTCATCCCATTCACCTCAGCCCAGTGATCCAGCTTATCTAGATCCCTCTGAAGGGCCTCCCTACCCTCAGGTGGATCCACACTACCTCCCAGCTTGGTGTCATCTGCAAACTTATTGAGGGTACACTCAATACCTTCATCTAGGTCATCAATAATGATATTAAACAAGATGGGCCCCAGTACTGACTCCTGGGGGACACCACTTGAAACGGGTCACCAGCTGGACTTAACTCCATTAACCATTACCCGCAGGGCACAGCCCTCTAGCCAGTTCCTTATCCAAAGAAGGGTATATCTGTCCAGGCCACGGGCAGCCAGTTTCCCCAGAAGAATACAGTGAGAGACTGCATTAAAGGCTTTGCTGAAGTCTAGGTAGACTACATCAACAGCCTTTCCCTCGTCTACCACTCTGGTCACCCAGTTGTAGAAGGAGATGAGGTTGGTCAAGCACGACCTACCTTTCATGAACCCGTGCTGGCTGGGCCTGATCCCCTGGACGCCACGCATGTGCCGTGTGATCTCAGCCAAGATGATTTGCTCCATAACTTTCCCTGGTACCGAGGTCAGGCTGACAGGCCTGTGGTTCCCCAGATCCTCCTTACAGCCCTTTCTATGAAGCCTGGAGTGGCAGAATGGGTAAGGCTTTTGCAACTTGGAAATAGGGGTTGAGATGGCTCAGTCAAGACAGAAAAATGAAACCACATTTAGCATATGAAGGTTGATTATTGTGAAAAAGTGAATTAAGAAGGAGACCTAAGGAAACATTATTTCTTTTGCCAGATGTTAGCTAATAACAAAGTCTTTTGCTGGGTTGTGGAATAAAAGCTTGGAAGACTTTCTCTGAGCAACAGGCACAGAATGATGAAATCTTAATGCTTGAGAGAAACAGCACTTAACTGTCACTTTTCACAGGGTTACTTATAACTTAAAATGCCAGCTCAGGGTGCTGGCAATGCTGACTGTCTGGACTGGAGCCTTGCAATGCATAGTTAGAATACAGTTCTTAATACATGAATGCACTTAAGAAATAAGAACTCATTATTCAGCAGACTTTCTATCTGCATGAATTCAGTTGCAGCTGCTCATCCTTGAGACAAAAGTGATTTTAAGGGTTTTTATTGCTCTATTTTTTTTCCTTGCTTCTCCTTTCTTCCAGGACAGTGACAAAGCTGAATTCTGTCCCAACCTACTGTCATGGTTTTATGATTTTTGGTTATCGGTATTCCACATCATAACATCATATAGTACACTGGGAGTTAAAGAGTTAATGCTCTAGGTCCAGGTACCTGTCCCGGAAGAGAAGAACTACTACATTCCCCAGAAGACTGTTCACTGTTCTGTTATCATTTCTGCTCAGGGGGAACACATATAAGGCCTCAGTAGGTCACCTGACATTCTCTTTTCCCTTTTTCCTTCGGCTCTCCTCTCTGCTGCTCGACCCGACTGCACGTCTCACCTCAGCATTATGGTGAGGCCTTCAGTTCTCGGACACTTTCTCTCTCATTATATTTGATTTATTAGCTTCAATTCTAATTATATTGTATTATGGTGTGTTATCTTGCATACCGATACCATATTTAGTAAATTAGTTTGTTTCTCCCCAGATGGTTGCTGCTGTTTTTAATTATTTGGGGTCCCCTGTTTCCCCTTTCTGGAAATGCAGATCTGTATATCCCTCTGCCCTGCTAATCATGGAACCGGGCCGAACCAGTCCGTAAACCACTGACACTGACCACCACAGCATATTCTCTCAAATAACTGATGCCTTTTTCCATGTAAGTCTATTTCTTTTTCTCCTGCATCAGATCATCTTTGAAGGAGTATCTTTCTTTTATGGCTAATGGCATCCGCTTCCAGAGGGTGAAGGACACATTCTGGCATGTACTAATACCTCTGTCAATGGCAGAGTCCCTAGCAATGCCACCCAGTTGGCGAGCTTCTCTACTATCTAGTGACACGCTGTTAGCCCCATTGTCCCAGCATTGAAGTAACCAGGTGACAATAGGCTCATTTGGGTGGCATGAAAAGTCTTTTCTCAGACCTCGAATTTCATTTATTTTCGAGATCGATCAGTAATGGTAACAATGTCTTGCTCACCTCCTACTCTTTCAGGATTTCTTGTTGTTACCCTCCTAGGTTTTGGTGACTGTGATCTTCTTGAGGGCCCCTCCCCTCGACTCAGGAGTGGTTCCCCTGGATCTTGGAGGCGCTCCTCTGGACCTCTTCCTCCTCTTCTCTTACAGTGTCTGCTTCCTCTACTTTCTCCTCCTCCTCTTTCTTCTGTTCTAAGTGAGTTGAGATTTGTTTCATTTTTCGTCCTCTTACAGGGGCAACTGACATCAGTACTGGTGCCTCCTGTGTTTGATCAGGTTGATCAGTTCCGATGCTCTCACTCTCCAGCTCGGCTCGGAGTCTGTCTCGTTTGATTATAAGGGTATTTAGTTCAGATTCGAGCATGACTTGATGACCCTGAATGTTGTTTAGTTCAATTTGGAGACTGAATTTTGCAAGCTGGAAGGCATCTCGCTCAGTTCGGAGTACGTCCCATTCAGACTTGAGGATGTCCCTCTCGGACAAGAGGGTGTCTCATTTGTACTGGAGAGTGTCTCGCTTGGACCGAGGGTGTCTTGTTGAAATTGAAGGCTGTCCAGTTTGGATTGAAGGGAGTCTCTTAAGGATTGGAGGGCGTCTCTTTCAGACTGGAGTGTGTCCCGCTCAGACTGGAAGGCATCCTGCTAAGAATTGAGGTCTTTTCTCTTGGACTGGAGATTCTCTCTCATACTGGAGACTGTCCTTCTCAGCTCAGAGACTCTCTCGCTCAGTCTGGAGATTCTGCTTCTTGGCAAGAAGACTCTCTGGAACTGGAGATTCTCCCTCTCAGCTCGGACTCTCTCCTGGAAACTCTCTCTTTCAGCTTGGAGACTCTGTTTCTCAACTAGGAGACTCTCTTTCTGGACCTGGATATTCTCCCTATCAGCTCTGAGAAACTCTCTTTCAGCACAGAGACTCTCTCTCTCTATTTCAGAAACACTCTCCCTCTCTGGGATAGTATTGAATAAGGCCTGATAAGCATTAGCCAGGTCCCAAATCATTTGTGCCTCCTCAGATATGCCTGAGCCACAACATCCCTGCCTCAAATATCTGTTTAGTCTCTCAGTGTCTTTCAGGTGTTCAGAAGTAAAGTTTCATGACACCGAGGATGTCCATCTCTCTAAAGTCTCTTCCAAGCCTCTCCACAGTCCCTACCACTCAGTATTCTCTGGTTCTGGGGAAGGCTTCCTCAGAATATTATAAATCCAGATACTGAGTGGAATAAGTAAAATAATGAACAGTACATTCAGGGAGATTAACAACGTGATCAGATGAGCATTCGAAAAATGCGTAAAGGATTCAAAGGAGAGACTGGGAGCCTGCTTAAAAATCACAAGTTTTTTAAAATTAGCAACTCCCTCTGCAAACAGGCATAAAAGAGAAAGCAGAATCTTTTTTTTTTTCTCTTTAAAGAAGCAAGATAGCAGTGCTCAAAGTTTACAAACATTCCAGAATATTGGCAGTCCACCTGGACTTTCAAGGTCAAGTTTTCAGTGAGCACCTGCAAAAGAAATAAAACTCTCCTAACGAAGCTAACGAAGCTCTCTGAGAGCAGAGAGAGATTTGTTCTAAAAGCTAAAAAGCAGCTTCTGCCCGCATCCTCCACCAAGAATGTCAGTGGTTTATGGGCTGGTTCGGCCCCATTCCGTGATTAGCAGGGCAGAGGGATATACAGATCTGCATTTCCAGAAAGGGGAAACAGGGGACCCCAAATAATTAAAAACAGCAGCAACCATCTGGGGAGAAACAAACTAATTTACTAAATATGGTATCGGTATGCAAGATAACACACCATAATACAATATAATTAGAATTGAAGCTAATAAATCAAATATAATGAGAGAGAAAGTGTCCGAGAACTGAAGGCCTCACCATAATGCTGAGGTGAGACGTGCAGTCGGGTCGAGCAGCAGAGAGGAGAGCCGAAGGAAAAAGGGAAAAGAGAAAGTCAGGTGACCTACTGAGGCCTTATATGTGTTCCCCCTGAGCAGAAATGATAACAGAACAGTGAACAGTCTTCTGGGGAATGTAGTAGTTCTTCTCTTCCGGGACAGGTACCTGGACCTAGAGCATTAACTCTTTAACTCCCAGTGTACTACATGATGTTATGATGTGGAATACCGATAACCAAAAATCATAAAACCATGACACTTGCGTACTGTATAGTGTTTCTGGCTACATTCTTCTGGCCACATTAGAGGTGAACTTAACAGCAACTGAAGGGAAGCTGATCCTGCTCCCTAGGGACCTTTCCTTCATGCAAAGACTGAAGTCAGTCTTGCTTCAGATTCTGAGTAGAGAAATTTGCAGGATTTAATTGAAAGGCAACTTTAGCTTTAATAATGGTATTTTTACACAGATCTAATTTGCCTCCCAGTGCTTTTCAACTTGAATGCTGAAAAACAAAATGATTTTTTAATGAAGAAAAATTTCAAATGAGAAATTTACTTAAAAGACACCTCTAAACAAGCTGCCGAAATCTCTAAGCATTTTTAATCCCTACCCCTTCCTCAGCTAGACAAATGAGACCTCAAATGAGGGTTCCAACTCATCCCTTCCTAGGCTTAGAATGAATTTGATCTACAGCAATCAATAATCCAATTTACATCTCAGCCAACACCTTTTATGTCTACAGCTTTCCATCAGGTTTGAATTTATTTTAGCCCTGTCTCTTCTGAGATTTGTTCCTACCACACTTGGTGGCCCGGGATGACCAATAGGCTGCCAAGGGAGGAAGTGGGACCTTATGACTGGGGAGGGCTTGTGCTCCAGCTGGTGGCTTGGACTGGAAAAGAAGCCCTACCAACCACCTGGTGCTGGTTCTGCTCAGCAAATTTTGTAGATCTGTTTACACTCTGCTCAGCTGTAATTGACAGTTCTGTCATCATTTCTTCACCATCTTTGGGTGTATTGTTATAGCTGAATACATATTATAGATTGGGAAGAATCCTTGCTCATCACAGCTGTCTTTTTTCCTCTTCTTCAGTTCTTGTTCCTTTTTCCTACACATTTAGTAATGTAAGTCATGCTGCTTATATTGCATATGCATTGACAGATTTCTTGAATGACATGCAAATTAATTCAGAGGAAAAGAAAAAGAACATTTTTGTTCCTGACACTTCTTTATTTTTATCTTTGCATGCCATCTCTGACAGGCTTTAAAATCTTATTCATATTTAAAAAGTAACTTTAAATAAAGAGCAATTTGTTATACCAGAAGTGTGTTACTATTGCATCTTGCTATACAATTTGCTCAAGCCTATGCTAAGAAAAGCTTCTCAGAATGATTTGACTCTGACACTAAACCAGATGTCTGTAGTTCCAGTAAATATGTCTTTTTTTTTTTTTTTTAATCTACTTGAGGAAGATATTTTAACGACCATGGATATTTCTGTTCAGTGTCCTTTACTATACTCCTACAGGATTACAAAGGCAGAGCTCTGAGAAATATCTGCAGTTTATAAAATTGAATAGGATTGTCTCAGAAAGGGCCATTACTAAGAGCAGAAAACTCATTCCCATTAACTAAAAACAATGGCAAGCAGACATATTGTCACAGTATCAGTAATGATTCAGTGGTTGAATAAGACTTTTGTAATTTAAACCCTAATTATTGGCTCTCAAATGATTGTTTCAGATTTTAATTTTTTTTAGTCCTACTCATATTCTGGTAGTCTAACATTCTTCATGAAAACAAAGGGTTTATTTGTTTTTCCTTTTTTATATTTACTTACATCAGAATTAAAATTACCTCTCTCCTACCTTCCCCAGAACTAAAGCCTCTGGAATAATTCTATGAATTATTAGGAAATAGAAAATCGATTTTATATAGAGAAAATTGCCTTCATGTTTATATTAGGTGATTTTTTTGTAAAAATAATCACAATTCTCAAGTAGAGCACTGACCTCAATTTCTCCTCTTTTGGTAGAGAAGTGTTGAATTTCCTTTTCTCATTTCCTGTTGGGTCATGGTCAACTCTGAGTCCGGTGTTACCAACTGGCTACCCAATATTTTCCATCCCATGGAATGAAAGGCATTGCAGGGTTTTTTGTTGTATGTGTAAGTGATTTTCAGGGATGAAAACACTGTCTATTGATTGGAGTGTTATGTCTGTGAGGAAAAGAGAGATCAGTGACAGTAAAAGAATACATGAGAATGGGATACTGGGTACTGAAGAAACGGAAATGTCATTCAGAAAGGAGCTATGGGAAAGAAAAAACTTGGAAGATTAATTCTAGTTCTTTATTATCATTGCTCTTGCTTTTCTCCAGTTTTCCCCCCAGAAAGACATTTTCTTCTAAGAAAGAGTACTTCCTAATACAGAAATATGTCACAGACATTTTGGCAAGAGGCTTTCTCTTTGTAGTAAAATTTTTACAAAAACATGACTCGATGCAAAATACTCTTATTATCTGATTTGTTTTCCTTCTTCTAGCACAGGTTTTTCAGTTCTTTGTGTTCTCTTGGCTAGTGTCTCACATTTTGCTAAAAACTCTGTTAGTTGGCACGTATGATGCTCTTAGCCAGAGAGGAAAACAGGTATAAAGAGTCTGAAGCATGAGTTTTCATTACAATTGGTATACTATAAAATTATTTGCACTTCACAGGCTTTGTTGAGTTTGATTTGTGTTTGTGAGGGGAAAAAAAAATAAAAATGGAAGAGGGAAGAGGAGCAGCTTTGGAAAATGCAGCCCTTTGGAGCCAACAACAAAACTTTCCTGAACTCATGGAGGCGGAGATCAAGGAGAGTTTTAGCGTCCATATGTCAAAAGATGCAAGATATAGGAAATGAGAAACTGGGCAGAATACTGGCTGTAGGTAATGATTAGTCACTGAACAACTATTTTATTAGTGGCTTATATGACATGATAAAGTCCTGCAAGCCAGGAATATGAATTTAAATCTCCCTGTTTTCTTACTGATAAATAAGTTATCTAGAATGATCTTACAGTGACAGTTTCTTGTATCTGCAATGAGTGTATGACTTTTGTGTGCTTTCTACTTCTTAACATTTTTTCAATTTTAGAGAAGCTACCTGGACTACTTCCAATTGAGTTCTCTCTGATGATGTTGTAATTTCAGATAAACCTCCAGATACCACTGCAGTTATGCCAAGTAGGTTAAGAATTACTTGAAGCTAAAGCAAGGTAGCGGTTCTATAAAGAAAAAGACAAACACAGAGTTTTGGAGTTAAATGTAACTGAGTCTGTGAGCAATGTGTGGATTAGTTAGCTTGTTTGTTTGAAAGTTTTATTATTATTACTATTTTTCATAAACCTTTAATTTATCAGAAACTTTCCTCCACCTCAAAATGTTTATTTTTACATGATTCATGTGAAAGTTACTTGCTATGGAGAGACCATCATTTCTGTCTTGTTCGGTTGCCTGTCTTCTCTCCTCCCCTTCTAGCATGAGCCTGCAGTTCATCGGTTACCTTATTTCTCAAGCCCACGGTACTGGATATCTTTTAAACACCTTGATAAAGAGTTGTACCTTTCTTTTTCTTGTCACCTGCTGGGTAATTTCTCTTGAGCTTGTTCTTCCTTGGGCATTTTGGAAAGCCTGGGGAGAGAAAAGGTTGCTGTTGTCTGGTGATCATGTTTTTTTCTGAGCTAGATCGACTCAGGAGTCTCTCCTTCACAGGAACTCAGCCTCTGCCCCGGGCTTGGGAGAAGCTTTGAAAAATGAACGTACCACACTTGAAGCAGAGGTAACCATTCAAGCTGCTGTTCTGAACATGGGCTTTGTTTCCCTGATGAGATCAGCCATTCAACCCAGCTGCTACTGATTTCAATCTGCATAGTGCTGGGACCCAAGTTACACCTTCAAGCAAATTGCCAAGGGGATGAGAGGGATGATTCCACTCTGGAAATTGTTTCATACCAAAGTTTCTGAAACAAATGCTGACCATTTTCTGCCTTGAATGTACATTCTGACTGAAACCTTGGAAAAAGCACAAACTGTGAGGCCATTTTAC
This sequence comes from Pavo muticus, assembly GCA_016647715.1. Taxonomy (NCBI): domain Eukaryota; kingdom Metazoa; phylum Chordata; class Aves; order Galliformes; family Phasianidae; genus Pavo; species Pavo muticus. The sequence continues at coordinate 642,909 of JACDJE010000198.1, forward strand.
CGGCAGAATTTAGCTAAACTATAGTGAAATATCCTTTCCAATAGTGCAGAGAGAATCCTGAGAAAAGGTTCTTGGAAGAGTGCTGTTGGCAGAAAAGCTTACTGGCTCTGGTAGGTTTTTGATTTTTTTTTCTTTTCCAATATGTAAGTGATATACTCTTGTTTCTCTAAGTCTTGGCAGATATTCTCATTAACACAAAGCCATGTAAAAGGTTTCCTTAACCCTTTCAGATCATGGTTTTGTGATGCTAGGAGTTCTTTAACAGATGAGTTCCTTTCAGATTTCCAGGATATCTTTCTTGATTTTGAATACTACTCTGCATATCAATTTAAAATGCAGAATATGGGGAGAATTATTTCCTTTCAAGAAAAGTTATCAAATACTCTATCACTGAATTGTGCAAGAAGATTACTAGTAAATCATAATTTTCAGTGCAGCTGATGGAAGAAGTAAATCTATCTAGGCACATCTAAGCAAAGTATTTATGGCTCCCTTAAATAGCCTTTCTAACTCATATTTCCTGTGTAAATCAGTCTTGTTTGTGACCTTGGCAATACATCAGCTCTACAAAAATAACTAAATTGCTTTCTGCCAATTCAGGCTGAGGTTCTTTTAACTTATCATTGCTTTCAATTTCTTTACATATCACAGGAAATGTCCTCTCTGATTAAATACAATTTTAACATTACAAAATGTTTTAGGAAAAAATAAATCTAAGTATGTAGTTAAGATGATACCTTCATACTACCAATCTGAATTTTTTACTACTATCTATGAGCTTGACCACAACATACTGTAAATATCTCTTGACATGTAATCTCAGAAAGAAGTCTGGCTTCTGGTTATAAATTCCTTTTAAATTCTTTTTAAAACCATTACATTTTGAAAGGTCCTTCTTTCAAGTCAGAATAGATCTCCTGAGGAATTTCCTAGTACATCACTGGAGGTTTTTGTCAACCTGTCACAAGGTCAAAAAAAAAAATAGACCTCTTTTTGTTCCTTACCTCTTTTGAGCTTAAACTAAACTACCTTCTGTTTCTTTTGAAAGTTCATCACACATCCATTGATACAAGCACTGACCCAAATACATATTGCACCTTGTTTTCTGCCTTGTATTTTCTCTGGCACAGAAACAACTGTCAATCTTTTAGCCTTTGTTGATGTCAGTACGTATGTTAACAAAAGATCATTCTAGGGTCTGTTTTCATTTTATCTGGACATTGTCCACTCATGGCACAATATGTGTTGATGACAATGCAAATGTTTAGTGATTCAGAATAGAGTGTTGCTGAAACCAAAACAAAGCAGCTAACAAGGAAAAACAATGCTCAAGTACCCTGGAGTCATTTGGGTAATTTCTGTGAAAGGAATTCAGATTTAAGAGGGAAAATGGTATCATTTCATTCTCATGATTATAATCTTTTTTTCTTTTCTTTTTTTTCTTGGAATGAATGAATGAATGAATGAATGAATGAATGAATGAGATTTCCTCTGAGCTAGGAATTTTAATTTCACCTGGTTCTGCAAGAAAGCTAAGCACCCAGTATCATCAGAAACTTTTGAAGTGCTCAGTGACAAAGTCCTATGGAAAAACATTTTTTTACCAAAAGCCTGCTCTCTAGTTGGGAAGTTCCTGTACATTTTGTATACACTTTTGTCTATTCCCCTCCCATGAACAAAATCATAACCAAAGCTCCTGCATTGGCCAAAGCCTTTAAAACAATGCAGTTCACATAATCAATTCATTATTAAATGTTAGAAGGTTATAGCCACAGTGAGTAACCAAATCACATTAATGCTGGAATAACATGAATAATGCCTAAAAAAAGAAAGTTTACGTGAGGAAAAGCAACCAGTGAAAGTGACAGTAAATGGGAGGTTAAAAAGCATAGTATCAGAGGCTCAAAACTGAAAGCCTAAAGTTCTTGATGGCTATAGGTACATTTACTAAGTTCAGTACTCGGCTTTATAACTGCTATAATGTGTATTTATTTTGTTGGGGAAGAGGAGCAGGAGGAGATTTGAAATGCAATAAATGCAACATCTGTAATAACACAGTGTCTACACTAACTCAATGACACCACATGCTCCCTCATAACTGAAAGCTTCCCCAGAGATGAGAGGAAGGCACCGTGCCTCTTCCTGACCACTGAAAGCTCCCAGCCCTTGCTGCTTTTGTGTGCTGAAGAGACATCAGCTGTTTGTTGCCCAAGGGGTTGAGGAAGTGGATACTGTGGTTAGCACACTGAATTGCCTCATAACCTATGTCTGGACTCCTGCCTTGCCTTCCTTCGGCTATCAAGGTGAACTAAACTATAATCATGGGGAATCTGTGTCTTTTTTCTGTCTGAAGGTATTAAAAGCAGAAGCTGATTCTGTGGTTACCTACTTAATTAAAGGTCAGTGCAACATTATAGCCTTCAGAAATGTACTGCTGATTTAAAGGAAAACATAAAAGTCAGAAGAAAATTGGGCCACATAATTTAGAGATCATTATTGCCATTCACTTTGAAATAATACTTCCATGTTGGAGCTGAAGTTACATTACTCACTGATTTGTACTTTTAGAAATAGGAGATGGACAACAATTTTTTCACACCTCAACGTTTCACTAGACTGAGTTATGATAACTGTTGTAAACAGAGTATTAAAGAGAGAAGGATGGCAACAAATTAGAAATAGAGTTCTGTCAGCAAAATATTCCATTCTGAACAAGAAGGGAAAATCTACAGAGGAGAGAAAAACATTAGACTAATTAATATTCTTTTAAACTCCTGTTTAAAATGAATAATATATTTTTTAAAACAAAACAGAACATAATATTGGCTTTGAGAAAACAAGAAAATGGTTGCCGACAAAAATAATAGACAAGAGCATACTGGAAGATTTGTATGTGGGTTTTTGAATCCATCAACAAAATTTCTCTAGAGGAAAGGACAAGGATAAGACATCTAGAGGAAGCATGATGGATCTCTCCCCTTCCTCCCCAAATGTCATATACAATCACAGGATATTTCCTTTGCTTTTACCTACAGCAAAGGTATAATGAGCACTATGGTGTGGACATTTGTACTTCTCCCAGTCTGATTTGAAACTGACTCAGAAAAAAATATAAGCTAGTTGGAATGAGAATTAAGCTTCTAATTATCTGTAAAATGAGCAGACACATTCCTCTCTTTAAAATAATCCAGTTTCTTTAAATAGGAAGAGAATAGCACATAAGGAAGAAGCTGGATTATATGCTGCTTGTCAGTATCCGAAAGCTAGAAAAGATGAGGAAATATTCTATGATTTTTCCTGAATAGATCATAAAGAATCTAACAAATCTCAGACAATTAAATGAGATGCCTGTTATACAGTATATCTTCTGTTATACCTAAGGCAAGACAAACCTTTGACCAGGGAGATAAGGAAGGGTGGTGGCAAGTGAATTACCTTTTTTTCTCTGAATTTGTTATTGCTTTCTCCCTCCGTTCTGGAGCAATGTAACTCAGAGCCAATTTAAGTGGCTTGGACAGACTCCTCACAGTGTAAAAATGATTTTTCTCACATTCTTTTCTCCTCTGCAGCTAACTTACTAGGAGGAAAGGATGGAAATGACATGAGAAAATGTGAAGAGAATAGAGATGCTACTGCTACATCCTTCTCTTAGCTGCTGTTTCAGGCAATGGTGCTAGCAGAAAAATTTGCAAGCTGCTTTTACTTTCCATTCACAAATGCTATACACTAGAGAGACAATCAAAGGTAGGGTTTCAAGCAATCTGAATGACTCTCATAGTAGAATTCTCTTTGTCTGTATATATATATTTCTGGGTTTATACCCATGTATACATATATTTATTAATTTTCTTTCTTACACTTATTTAATGTTGATTTCTGACTAAAACATTAATTAAGAATCCAATATCTTTGCAGGTGCTAATACTTTTATGGGTGCAATTTAAGCTTCTCTCTTTCATCCAAATAAAATGCCATCTCATAATTGACACTGTGAAAAAGTTTCATACAGTCATAGAAAAAAATTCCAGAACCCAAAATAATTCTGAATTGTCTGTGCTACTGACACCCACAATCAAATTCATCTCCACTGAATAAAATCATTGTGTATTCAAAGAACATGGAAAACAGAGTCAAGGTATGCAATTATTTTCCTTCAGAGTTGTGGATAATTCTTCTATATTATCAGGCCTGATCAAATGTCTTAAGTTTTAGCTCTCACAAAAACCTGAACGTATTTCTTCTTTCACACCGTTAAGAATTAGATGACAACATTCGATAGTTTCCTTAGACGATAACAAATGACTATTAAAATCAAAACATTAAAATGAGACAGATAAACTTTTTAAACTGACGAATAACCCAAGTCTCATAACTAATGCCCAACAAACTAGAAAAGATAGATGTTATTGTTTTGGGTTCCCAAGAAGAAGGTTTCACTGTGTTGTCTCATGTAGATAACCTATTCAAGTCTTTGCTGCATAAGTGGGCAAGAGCTATCTTAGGGCTGCCTTTTTTGCCCACAGGATGCAGCAGCTATTTTGGTCACTTTCGTTCACTGTATCAGATGATGAGTGAAAAAGCAGCAAAATAAAGAAACATCTTTCTGTTTTTGATACAGAAGCTGGAGAGGGTAAGGTCCTCTTTATAACATCACAACAGCAGTATGCTGTCCCTGCCTAGCAGTACTCAGATGAATACAGGTCTGCAAGAATGGAAAATGAGGTTTGGTCTTACTGTTTTCAAGCAACAACTTTGAGGGTCTATCTATATTCACCAGTGTAGTCAAAGAATCTGGGAAGTGAATAACAGAAGGAAATTTATTCAAACTCCTGTTGCATAAATGCTTTTATATTTTTAGATCTTTTCAGTGCTAGTATATCTGTACAGGTTGCTTTAAAAACTTCGCTTCAGACTTCTATCTTATCTGAAAATCGTTATGGACCACAGCATGTCTTCAAATGCATTTTCTCATTACTCAGTAAAATATTGTTATAAGCTGAATGAATGAATGAATAAATAAATCAATCAGTCAATCAATGAATAAGTAACCCACAGCAAACTTGTCTTAGAAAATATACCCCCATATAAACTGCATATAAAACTCGGAACTGTACATAAAAATTGGAAAGACCCATTTTTTGGCAATCTCAAATTTCTGCTCTTAAGTTCTAAAAGAGTTTTTGTTAGAAATATTTTTCTTTTTTTTTTTGAAAAATATTTTATTAGCTTCAGGTTTTAATGAAGGAAAATATCTGTGAGGGGTTATTAGAGCTCACTATAATACTGTATCATCTATTCTTTTTTCATTAAAATTAAAGCAGTATATACAGGTGAGGTTTTTTTACTACAATCTGCACATTCCAGTCACATCTATTACTTTTCACAAGATGAGACGAATGTTAGAAGATGGAAGCAGAGGGTGACAACTCCCTGGTACCACCAAATCAAACTGAGATAGCAAATTAAACATCAGTCCCCAGCTTAGAAACTAGGTGAATATTCTACCTGCTAAAAAACTGTGCTGATCTCCTTAGAAAACAAGAACAAAATAATGTTGATTGAGAAATAACTATGCATATCCAAAAATAATTCTTAGGAGGCATGAGTTCACTGGAAATGTGAGACTAACTTGTATTTAATCTTTCATATTAAGATGGGCTTCAACCAAAAATAGTGAATATTTTCCCTCTGGTCTTTGTGTTGGAAAAGTACTCTGATCAATAATAACTCTGCATCACCTGACATTGAAATCAAGATAATTGCACAGTTTCTTCAGCTCCTGTAAGGAACAATCAAAAAGCCTAAAATATCATTACTACAGGATGAAAATCCATACAGGAAATATTATTCAAATTCATTGTCTTATTATTAACATCAAACTCTGGTCAATATATTTATCTTTTTTTTTTCATATTTTTCGTGTGCAAGTGACAAAAAAGTCACAGTTTCTATCTTGCTAAACTGTTACCTTTGACAGCAGAACAGAATTAAAAATGCTTGTAATATTAATGCTTTTATGTACCATTTGAATAGTGAGTGAAGCAGTGGAAAAGGAAAGGTCTTATGGAAAGTAAGATGGGACAATAGAATAGAACTTGTGTGATACTGGTATCATCATAACTCAGCTAAAGCAGAAACGCATAGCAGTCCTTCAAATATGGAATGCCCTGTTGTTGTTCCAGAAGGTGGTTGACTTATCCTGTAAGAACTACGTGGCACAACCCATCATATATCTTGATACTCATCACAAAATAGATGTTATTACAAATTTATTTTATGTAAAGGTATTGTGAAAAATATCACAACATAAAGAAAGTGTTTTATGATTAACGGTGTTCGTAAATGAAAAATTGTTCTTTTTAGTATAACCAAAGATACTCCATATGTTAGATTTTGGTATATTATTTACCTTTCTCTTTACAACATTTTAAAAAATTGTATAATCTAAGGGTTAAGTGGCAAAATGTTAGACCTCTAGCAGATATGCCAAGAGAGAACTGAGGGAAAGAAATCTTCTTGTGTTGATGAATAGCATAATTTTTGTAGTTTGATGCTGTATAGAGGAAGGAATGTTACTCTTACAGTGAATCCTCTTATTCAGTTAATTTTGTAATTTGATGGGTGTGGATGAAGCGCAACAGTCTACCGTTGTCCTTAAGCTTGGGTCTGTAATCTCATTGGAGCAATAGGGGAATTCACAGCCTGAATTACTGCTCTGTCTGTCTGAAGAATTTGGGAAGACAGAATCACATCAGTTAAAGCACATCTTTTGTATATTTTATCCTCCTTTGTAAGCCCAAATGCTATAGACATAATTTTTAATAATTACAGAGTAGAAGATGGGGATTTACAACCTTCATAGAAGCATAGAATGGCTTAGGTTGGAAGATTATTTTGTTAAAGGTCTTAAAGATCATCTTGTTCCTGGTGACTTTAAAAAATGCTATCGTCTATTTGGCATGGACTATTAAATGTGTTAAATTTCCTGTTTAATGTTACTATTTCTTTTTTCATATCTTTACTGTATTGATTTTAAATCCTCTGACAATTTATAGCACTGATTTCCAGATACTTCTCTGTTTATGGCAAGGATCTTTTTAACATTTAACTTACTTGACTTACCTGCTTTGGCAGGGGAGTTGGACGCGATGATCTCTGGATGTCCCTTCCAACCCCTATGATTCTGTGATTCTGTGATTCTTGGTATTTATAATACTCTCATTAGTATTATTTCTTGGATCTCTCTTTTCACCTTTTCTCAATATAGAACATTATTCCCCTTTACCATACACATTCCTCCCCCCCAGTCTTGGCTACCTAAACCGAAGGGACTTGCTGAGGAGGGCAGTTGCCCTGATAGGATTCTTGCTGCTAACTCTATCAAATCCATTTCATTTGACTTCTAAAACTTGAAGAGCCTTCCATGTCTTACTTCATGGACAATAAAACTGCAATAGCATTAGCCTTATCAGATAATTTCCCAAATTCCAGGTTGCCATCGTGTTCTCAGAGACTTTGTCTTCAGAGGACAGACGCATAAATTATTACTTTTCAGATCTAAGTATTGAAGATTTAATAATTTCAAATGATCTTAAAATTTATAAGAAACAATAAAATGAGGAGAAAATAAGGTTACTGTATACACTCATGGTTGATTTGCACTTTTAAAAGTAAAGACTGAGTGTATGTGCAATCACATATTTAACAGAGGAGCTTGAACTTTGATTTTAATGTGAATTTCCACTGCCTTCATTACATATTGCTTTAACATTGCGACTATTTCCCTTAAAATTTTTTAGCCTACAAGATATCAGGCAACAAGAAAGTGTATGTCCACTCATTTAACAATATTTCTGGCAAATTTATATTATCTCCCTCTTTAGGGTAGTATTTCTGTTTCATTCTTACAGAAATAATCTCTCAGTACTCCTTACGGCAGAAATGTTTTGGTGCATGGACTCATCCTGCAAATGTTCACAAAGTACTAACGTAATATTTCAGTAGTACTAAAACTTGCTCAAGTTTACTTGCCAACTTGTGCCCTATTTGCAAGTAAAATATGCCTTCCTTCCTAATCATCTGCTGCTTTAACTGGTCATTTCCCATTCATTTAGTAATATATGCCAAGTGCCTTCTAAACGTGTTTTATCCTTAGACTGTTTCATCATCATTATCTCTTATGGTAACAGTGCCAATGTCAAAAGAAATGAACAACATAAAAAACACAAATTTCTAGATGGCAGGTCACTTTAAAGAAAAGAAAAAAAAAAAAGAAAATTGTGAAAGAAATAAGTTAATAGGAATTAATTCAACAATTTCAAAATTTTAAAACCTAAAAAAGCCCTTATAATTTCAATATCTCACAGCTCACTACTGGGTCTAAGCATGCACTTTTTTCCTTACATGCCTCATTTCTCTCTAATGTATGCAGTACAGAAAAATGAGATCTACTTTTACATTTGGAAATTTAAGGCTGCGGATTTTTGTTATTTGCTTTTATTTTGTGAATTCTGGTACCTCATTTCTTTTTTATCCAATTTTCTCTTTTGGAAAATATATGGTAACACAAAACTGCACTGGAATACCCAAATTTCACTATAGTTATAAGACCTGATAATCTTGGGAAAGGTAATAAACAAAGTTGCACGCTAATTCCAGAATGAATGGATTTATGCTAATTTTCCATGCTGCCTACAGAGAGTTTTCACTATAAGAATTTTATTAATAGAGACAAACAACAGCTGAGGAACAAGGCATAAACTAGTTCTCAGAAAACGTAGCATGCAACAGAGGTAGTTCAAGAAATAATAAACATTTATCACTTAAACACTATTTTAAAGCTTCAAATCACTTTAATAAGTCACAGCACCAGTGTACAGTAGGTATCTAGTAGCAGTCCCAACTCCTAGACAGCCTCACTAGGGTGGTACCATGACATCTTCACTGGACAATTATGTTACAAATTACATTTTTTGTCAGATTTGTGAGATGAAAGAATAGAGCGAAAGAGGAAACAAAATTCATTTGTGCCAATAAACATAAAATAAAAATTCAGCATGTTTGCACGTTTATTTTAGAAATGTTTGCCTGTGATTTATATAGTTATTCATTACTGGATGTCAATAACTTGATTAGGCAAAGTAACAATCATCTGTTCACAAGCTACTGAAGAGATCAGGTATATCCCCTGCATCTAAACTTCTTCACATTATGAACTGTAAGTGAGAAGCCATGGAAATTTTCTTCTTAAACCCCCACTATCTCAAGAGCTAAACGTCATGATCAATGTATGTACTACTACACAGCCTTACTTTTATGACTGAAAAATTATTTATGTCAAACGGAAGAAAACTTGGTAAAAGAGTTGCATGTTCAAAAAGAAACAAGCAAACAAGCATTTTGTCAATGACACCTTCTCATCAATTTAATACTTTCTCAATCAGCATGCTGTGATTTTGGCTGTCAGCTTCCTAGAAAGCATGCCATAAGCTGAATTAGTTGGCTTCACAGCAGTTTTCCCAGCACCCTTTGAGTGCAGAGGACAAAAGAATGCATAATATTGATGGTACATAAAGCACTCCTCTCCCCTTATCTCATAGTCTTTCTTACAGTGAGCAACCAAACTAAACATGTCTGTACATGGACAGCTCTTCAGATAGCATCTAGCAGATCATTAGGGATGTGAAATGAAGCAGAAGAGTTCATGGAGACAAGAGGACCTGGTGAGCAGTGGGACAAATGCAGATCATGTGCTCAGTAGCTGCCTTCCCCACAGCTAGTGCAATGCAGCCACTCCAGGATCACAGAGAGCAAGCTGGGAGTGCTGAGCCATGAATTGTGCCTCGTTAGGAGAATCCCTTTCTTGGAAGAGGCTTAATTGCAGCCATCTTCAAACAAATTGAAAAATAACCAGAAGGTGAGTAAGCGAAAGAGTCATTTAATAATCTCAATGAGACGATGCCTAGAGTGTCCGAAGGCCTTTAACAAAGGCTAATGATCATACCTGCTTCTGATTCAAAATTATTAATTTAGGTATGGGAGGGACAACAGGAATTGACACCAATTTAATGGGGATGGGGGCAGGCAAAGAAGTGAAAATTGCTAAAGCAGCTACCCTTCAGATGCCTCACCAGTCCAGATGCTAGCTAGCTCTTCAAGAGACATACTATGCAGTTTTCAAGGAAGAAAAGACATTTTCCTAATATTATCCTGCATGCTATGGGCTTAGTCAGACCTTCTTACAGCTTTCAATAAATTCCCAAAAGCAGCTTTTCCTTCTGGTCTTAGAAAAATTACATCTAGACAATTTTGTTTATCAGGGAACAGGCTCAGATGAGATCTGAATCAAATACACTCTATAGTAATAGGTATAATGTAAAACCATGTTATATAATCATAGCAATAAAACCACCATGGTATAATCACAGTATAATCTAATATCTCACAGACACTTTTTCATCCAAAGGACCAAAGAGACAAAGCCATCTGTCTACAGAGATCAATTAAGCCTTCGCTTACTTGTGGTGGATCTTCCCTCTTCTGTTTCTGTGATCTGGGTCCTTGGATCAAACTGATGCTTTATTTGTTTGTTTGTTTGTTTTTCAGGTGGCTATAGTTATTCCATTGCCAAGACAATGAGCTCATATATTTATCTGTCATAGTCTTTACAGTTACAAAAATTGAGAACTGATAACCTTTTTTTATTTTATAATTTCTTATTTTTTAAAGAGATCCAGAGTTGCTGAGTCCAATGAAACTGTTGGCTGAGGTACCAAAGCCAGAGATGCTGTAGTTTCTTCATCATTTGAAGAAGAAAGCCTTGAACAGAGGTAAAATGATCTGACCCATGCTGCATGGTAAGCTTTTACTTAATTTCAAGAAACTATTACTCTGAGGTCTTCTTCCAGAATTACACTTAGTCTAGCTCCACGGATTATTTGAATATCTGTATTTTATGTTATTTTCCTCAAATATATTAGTCTGCATTTTTCCTATTTGAATCTCATTTTGTAATTTTCTGTCTGATTCCTTAATGTCACTTGGTCCAATTTCTATTATTCCTTTTTGCTCTCTAGTGTTCACCTCAAGTTCTAATTTATTTTTACCTGCAAATTTCATTAACATATTTTACTCCCACATCCACATTATTAATAAAGACATTAAACTGAACGAATCTCCACAGAATGCTATTAAATATTCCACCACACACTCCAAATTTAATACTTTGAGCCTTTATTTTATGGCCAGCTTTCAAGCCACGTGACAGTGATCTTCTGCAAGACATTGGGAAATAATTTTCAGTGCAATTCTGCAAGGTATTGTGTCAAGCACTTTTCTAGACTACGGATATATATATTGCATTTCTTATCCGCTAAGTAGGTTATCCTGTTTAAAAAAAAAAATAAAGGCAAAATTTGTTTTTTAGGAAAGAGTTGCTGTTCTTTATTACTTGGTGAATAGGCTTGGGATTGGGGAAAGAATGATTGGAATTATTTTTTATAACCTTTGTGCTGTGATTTATAGAGCACAGATTTCAGCTTTCCTCAGGTTCATTTAAATTCCCCTGGCATACAGACCTGTTTCTACTGCTTGTAGTGTTTAGCACTAAACCCTTGTTCTCAGGATAGAATAGCAGGGCAAAAGGCTCCTTCAGCCCGACCCCTCTGCTGAACTATGGCAAAGCTTACAGCAGGTTCTGCTGTGAGTGCTGCAGCCAAGTATCCTGTGATACATCTCCCACAGACTACAAAGTCACCTTTGTGCTGTTTGGAAAGCTTCTGTCACATTCTCACGTGGGAGACCTGCCCCCAACTCAACCTACTGACTACAGCGTCTGGAAAGACAGCATGCCCCATTGCTTTCGTGCTGTTTTCGTTTTGCTCTTTTTCTAACTGCTTTTTGACACACTCTCTTCTCTTTGTTAAATTGTTTCCCTCCCTAGCAATTTTCTCTTAACTACTTGTGTTCTTTTCTAATTACTAGAAGCAATTAGAGTAATTCTCCTTTCTACAGGTTCTGTTGTTTGACAGGGGAATCTGATCAGGATCTAATTCAGCTGTGGTTGTCTATTTGGCAAACTCTAAATAAGTTAGTGACCTGTTGCCAGGTTATATTAATATTATTGTTTGAAACAATATTCAGCATTAAAAATATGCTGCAATATTTCATTAAGAAGTAGTACAATGACTGGAAAATTCACATTTTCACATCCTTTATTTTTGTTTTGTGCAAAAACTGCACTAAAAATAATAAAGGGTGTCCGGCCACTATACAAAATTTGGAATTAACTCATAGCAAATAATGTCCAGAAGAAAAAGCAATTTGTCTTAGAATGATTATTGGAATAGCTGAATTTTAAGACCTGGTAACCTTTTCAGTTCCAGAGAGGGTATTTTGACAACTAAGCCATGTGCCCTAATGTTTCAAGCCAAATACTAAATAATTAAGCCTGCGTGGGCTGCTTATCTCCATTTCAAATAAAATACAAATCAAATATGACATTTAAAACTTTTCTCTAATGTCTATAAAGAGTGGTAAGAACTCAAACTTGCAAAAAAAAAAAAAAAAAAAAGCTTGTTCAGTGCTTATCAAACTGACCTATCAATAGTGGCAGTCACTAAAAATATAGATCTTCTATATGATGATTCAGTAGAACATTTGTGGTATAAAATGTTGAAAGGTTAATACTGCAGTAAAGCTAATGGCTGTCTTGGTTTCTCCTGGCGCCCGTTCTCCAAATCTCTTTGTCCAGTGAACTCACTTCTGACATAACACCTGCTTATAGTGTTTCTGAGACATTTAACTTGATTATAATAATGTTAGGCCTAGGGGACTTGGATTCACTGTCTTCTTTAGTGATGGAATGACAAGTTGGTTTCCCTCCTTCTTTCTGTAACAAAAAGGAAGTATCTGGTAAGAGTTCTGTTACAGGCCTTTATAACTAATGGAAGTTAGTCTGCAGTAAAGCAGTCACTCAGTTTTTCTAGTTTGAGATTCAGCTGATTTAAATTATGAAAAATGGAAAGTAAGGCATGAGGGAGCTCGTCTAAACAGTATCATTGACTCAATGTGCACATATTCTGCATGCGGTGTGATAAACACTGCAGACGTTACCAAGAATGTTCTGATATCAACAGGGAAGGTATGAGGCAAGCGTCACTTGTGCATTACAGGTTACAGAATACGGAAAAGTAAGACTACAAAGTGCATTTGTGTTGTAATAACCTAGATGTTCTGAGTGCCCTCTGGATGAAATTCTGCTGTCACTGGGGCTAGGACAGACTGACACTTTGTCATAAGTCAAGTGCCTAAAATAACTATGGCTGTTACAGTGCCTTAATTCTTATTATATAATGCACACACATTCCATATTTCCAATTCACTTTTACTTTAAAACTTATAGAAGTGATTCTTAAGAAGATGTTTAGCACTAGCTCTATGCGCAAAATTTAGCAAAACTGCAGTTTACATTTAATTATTATAAATTTATTATTACTTTCATTGAATTGATCGAGTGTAAAAAACCACAACCAGTTAGACGAAAGTACTCACACAAGGACAAAATGTTTTTCTGTTTTCTTTCTTGTTTTGTTTTATTTTGGTTTGTTTTTCTTTTCCCAATTTTTTTGTCTCACTTGAACCCCTACCTGTACATTTGTGTTGGATTTTCCTATGTCTAGTTTTTCTCTGCTCAAGCACATGCTCTCAATGCATCCCTGCATGAAATATAAATCACTGTAGATCATCTAGCAGGCGTGACATGGCCTCCCTTCATGAAAAAGTAGCTAAGAAGACAACTGAAGCACAGGGACAAACTGAATTTTCCAAGACAGTTTTCAAAAATAGCTCAAGTTGCTAAAGTTTTAGTATATATTTGAGTAGGTATTTAAAACACATGGTGAAGTTCCCTCCAAAAAATTTAACAAGTTTACTTTTTATGTTGCTGGAAGAAGTTTGAAAAGAACTTCAGAGGCTGGTGAACATTATCTTATGAATCTTTGCAATATGGCTAGTCAAAAATATTATTTTGAAAGTAATTTCTAACAGAAGAAGTGACTTTACTAAATATTCTGAGACCCAAGCTTGTGGTAAGACTAGCATTTAAAAAAAAAACAAAACACCCCAATATTTTCTTCTTTTTTGCATGACAACATGCAGAGCAGGAAGTTCTTAGTCAAGGATCCTCTCTATCATAGCTTCTTCTATCATAGAATGGTAGATTCATTTAAGCTGGGAAAGACCTTAAAGAAAATCAAGTCACGCCATCAACCTGACCTACCAAGTCCCATCAATAATCATGTCCCTTAGGGCCATAAAACTGTCAACATTTCTTCCTTTATTTTATTTACAACTACTGTTTTCATGTTTTCTTTTTTTTTTTTTTTTCCTAAATCTCACTTATTTTATCAGCTCTAGCTGATTACAGCTAAAGAAATTCAACTTTGTTCCCAGTCCTTAATGAATATTTACAAGCCTTCTAGTATACAAAAACCTTTTGAAAAGAGGAAAAGAATAACCTGCTCAACATATCCATGGTGAATAAAATATGAAGCTAATCAGATTGTAGAAAAAAGAGAAATTAGATTAGATATTAGGAAGAACATTGCGATGATAAAGATATTGAAAGTAACAGTAAATTGTTGGGAGGAAACTGCAGCTGCCATCATGGGACACATTCATTAATGAGTTAGATAAACATCAGCCACAAATGACAAAGATAAAATTGACCTTGTCTGAGGCAAGGTGTCAGATTACATTTTTTGAGGTACTTTTCAGATTCTTTCATGATTCTATTCCAGTAGATGTATATATGCCATGAGCAGTTTCACAGCTGTCAATGGGACAACTGAAAAAGCTAACCTCATGTGAAAGACTCTCCACGGTAAGAACATTTACATCTGCAGTATGTCACAATCAAAAAGATGAAAAAGTATATATTTTTGTAACATTCTGTTTTCTGCTTTTTAGATTTCTTAGCATCTGTTCCGTAGTATAAATTTCTTGACATGTAGTTTATACTATGAAGAGAGAAATTATTCTAACTTGACATCGGAAGAGGTCAGATTAACTATTCCTCGGAAATTTCTTTTGCTTTTAAAACTGTGTTTTTATAGTTTGAAAGTAATACTCAGGAGAAAGAAAGTATAAAAAATATATATTCTCAATCATTAAATATCATATTTTGAAAAAAATAAAAAAGAAATATAGAGGGCTTTAAAGTTTCTCAGGAATTCTGTGTTTTATTTTCCTTATACTCTCTAACTGCTATGGAGCTGAAGGACTAAATCTTTAAAGAGACCCAAGGATTATCCAGCATTCTTGCAGCATGGAAGGCTCCTCATCAGGAAGTGCAGAAAACTGAAAGCTGTCTTAACAATTCTAGGAAGCCACTACTGCACCTGGGATTCCTGTAGGCTTTCAACTCCCAAGTTCTCATATCTAGCGATAAGAAACCTTGAGATCCCTAGTACTAGCACAGTCCACAGTACTGGATTGTTCTAATTGTTCTAAGATAACTTTGAGAAACCTTGATATCTGAGGTTCTGGTACAAGAACACTCAAAAACAGAGAGCTTGAAATCCTGATAGCCTTTTGAGCCACCTAATTGGCACCTCTAAGCTGAGCCCTCCATTCTCCACTCACCTGGTGTAGCAAAAGTAGGCTGCTGAAACAACTATTTGCTTGCCTGTTATCACAGGACTGTTGAATCTGTTTTCGTAATTTTCATAAGTTAGCATTTTTCAGTGAAAATCTGCTTTTACTTGGAAAACAGCCAATCAGGTTTATATTTAATGTTATTTAAAGCTCTTAGTGAAATCTGCTACAAGTAATTTGTAAGGAAAAGGTGAAACAAAAAAACTGAAATCTGGTTGCTTACAAAATCTAATTACTTCATATACTAGACCTCCATAGTTATTCAGCTTCTATGGGCTTGTAGTCACATGTTTCTGGGGGTTTCAGATTTTGTTTCTCTGCTGCTGTGTGGAAGAGTCATATCAGCAACACATGAATTGACTAACAAACTAAGCATGTACTGGAAACAGTTGCTTTGCCAATACATAATGTGCTGCCAAATGCAAAAATGTCAAACAAACTGAAAAACAGAAAAGAATTCTTGTGTAATCACTTACAGTATCTGTAGTTTCACTTACTTTTTGCAGAAATTGCAGTTAAACAGTTTTCAAGCAGAAATTAGTTTAATTAGCAGTCTCTCTTCAGTATTATATAAATTTTAATCCTATGAAATTACAGATTTAGCTTCAAAGTGTAAAAGTGGATCTTCTTTAAAATAAAATGACTAGCCTTTTTTTTCTAGTCCTGATATTTTCACACTAGGATTGTTGTTTTTAGGGTTTTTTAATAGTTTGTTATTTGGGAATGATTGGATGACATGAATATAAACTCCTTAAGTATTTATGATGTGGGCCTTAATTAAGTTTAGCTTAATTTGTTAAAACTATATAAAATGTGAGAATTTAGCCCACTATATTTTGTAAAGAGAGAGACCACTGTAAAATTCTTTAAGTATTGAAGAAATGTTGTGGATGGGAGACCATCTGGAAACCTGTTCAGAAATAAAAGGGGAAGGAGATACAGAAAGGTCACAAAGCAGAAGACTAATTGTCCACAATTAAAAGGGAGAAAAAGAATCTGAAAATCCTCTACCCAGTTGTATTCCAACTGTATGATTTGCAGGCTTATTCTTAGTTTTTGCTTACAAAAGTAGCTCCCCGTCATTTCTTACCTCTATATTCAATACAGGTCCCTCATTTTCTTCTCCCTAGTTTACAACTCAATGACAGTGATTGCTAATTTTAGCTACTTTGCCACATTCTCACTGAATTCTTTATTTGCTTTATCTCTTGTGTTACAACTCAGACATTAGATTTTAGACGTACCAATTTTTAACAAGAAGCTGTTTGGTTTATGATTCAAGGTTTTTTTTTATATGCACCACAAATTCCCATCTGTTTTTACACAGTTGAGATGATTTTTGAAAAGAGTATGCTTGGTTTCACTTTTAGTATGCTTATCTGCCTCAAAATCCTGATAGTATGTTTTGCATAATGTAGTCTTTCTGTTCACTTGTTCTCAGATTACAGCTACTGTTCTCATGTGTTGGGCATTCACATGGCGATGCCCATTTGTTCCACATCTTTGTATCCATGAATTTTCATTTTTCACTTAGATGCTTCGGGTGCCATTTTCCTTCGTTTCCATTTCTTTAGTGTTTTATGTTACGTAGGTACTGATTTATGCACTAATGATTCATACTTACAGATCCTCTCCAGGGATGTCTACACTGTAATCTAACTCTGCATTCCAGCACATGATTTTTTGTATACCTATGTGATCTATACACACACCATATTTATATATTTCTTCCACGTTTTGATTCTATGTTTTCTTGTAAAAATGAGGAAGAAAAGGGAAATGAAAGGAGTTAAAATGGTTCTTTAAATGCACTCAATTTGCAGACATTAATTTGAATACTTAAATCTTTCTAACACCCTCCCTACATAGGTTTTTAGGGGGACAGGTTGTGGATATGTCCTCTTTTGATGGGCAAGGTTGATTATGCAAGAATTCTAGGGACAAAAATGACCCAATTCACACAGGTCAGTGCAGAAACAGCCATAGGTACTGAACATTTGAAAAGCTTGACTGCTCTGCAGATATGCCTTTGGTATTATCCTAGTGGCTCAGCTACCAGTTTCATTCCCAAGTCAATGTCTATCACATTCATAATGTTGCATATGTTCTTGTAATTATCCAATCAATTGAAATCATTACTCAAATATTTCAGCCCAAATTTTACTTATGGACTTTTAATTCTGTGGGCTTTTTTTTCCTTTTTTTTTTTCTTTGAAGACTCCCATATCACCAGTTCTTCCTGAGTGGTCTTCACTTAAGCTAGTTATGCTGTTGTTCTCTTGGCTTAAATCCATGAATGAGTTTGTGTAAGGCTATAAGTAGTTTTCTCTTGAAATTAGTTTCCATTTATTACAGAAATTGACTTCTTCAAACCCTGGAATCTTGTTTTTCACTTTTCTCCTGCTTGCTGACAGAGTGATACGACAGACCTTTACCTCCATTTTACTTCACTGTTCTAAAGAGCGTAGTGCTGAGGCCTTACATCCCAGGTCAAGTAAGGAAACACTTGATTTTAGAGAAAATAATCCAAAGGAAATGATTTTTGTAACTGTGTGCTGCAGATTGGAAAGCCTGCAGGAATCCAACAGAGAATGATAGATTTGGACAATATTTAGAGCATATCCTTCTTATACTAGCTAAGCATTCTAATTGTTTCATTATTGGGATAAACAATGTGCCACCTCTCTGTGAACATAGGCAGGGTTTATGAAATATTTCTCATTAAAGACATGCTGTACTAATAAATGTAAAATAACCATAGAGATTCATTTTTGGGAATGAGGCTGGCTTGGATCGCCACAGGAGATGCACTGATATTAGCCGTTCTGCCAATGTTCACAGCTTTGCTCAATTTATTGATTCTCTGATGATGAGGAAAAAAAAAGGCCAATCTATCTGTATGTCATGATGAAAATCAAAGAATAACATGAAAAAAACTTTTTTTTCCCTCTCTTAGTAGATCCATGGTATGCCCTTCTCCCCTGGCACTTTTAATGACAAGAAACTCCAGTATTGTTTGACGGTTATAAGTGAAGCTAATTACAGAATCTGAGATCTTAGGTTTCTGTAAGTCAATATTCAGAACAATTTAAAATATATTTGAACAATGTAGACAGAAAGGTCAAGTTACAATATTAATTCTTTCTAGGTAGGCCCAATATATTAATATATATTTACCTCCCTGTTTGAAATGTTGGAGCACTCAAATACAATCAAAATACTTTTGTCAATTATCCATTTACATCAAATGAGAAAAGAGGCAGATCTGTGCAGTGCAAATTTTCTTGCATTTTAATTATGTCAATTCAGAAATAAGAAATTCAGATAAGTGACCTCTCAGCAGCTTCTTTAAGTGATGCTCAGTAATACATAATTTATCTGTAAGAATAAGGACTTAGACAGTCAGCACAGGAGTTTAATAAATAATGTCTGAATACTTTTACAGTACGTTGTCATATCTGCTCTGAATGCGCAGGCTGATATTTTATACTGAGTTCTAAATTTGGGAAATATTTTTCCATAAAATTTTGGACATTCATTTGTGGGTTGGGAGGTGGCAAATTCAATTTTTTCTCTTCAAGAAACCTGAATGCAGAATAAGATATGTTTCTGATAACAGATGCAAAAACATCTGTAGATATCTTATATCTAGTGTCATTCTTTCACCAACCTCTGAAGAATAATACCTTTATTGTTCTGTTTGTTAGTGTTCTGTTTGACAGCACTGGTGAATTTCCTGCGGTTGTTTGTCAGTTTTAGTACAAAGTAAATGTTGCTTAGATGCTCCAAATTGATTATATTCACCCTCAGGCTATTTCACAATAACCTATTGCAGATTAAAAATCACAAAACACTATGTCACCTCCAGTCCTTATTAAGATAATTGACCCTCCTACTGAATTAATAATCTACAACCTGGTTGTTTGAATATGCTTCCTACTAAATAGTTCTCCTAAAGTCTAAATGGTAATATATTATGGTGAGATAATTGAGCTTGTTTGCCTTCTTATTCAGCTAAACATCATAGGTGAATGAGAGCATATTGTTTAAGATTCATCCTGACAGAAATTGTGGAAGACCTCAGATTTACCAGGGATATTTTTCACAATTTGCTAGTTATTTTACTCATTCCTTTGCTATTCAATTGAAAAAATTACAAGTGAGAAGCTAAGCTATTCAAACTTAAGGTTATCAGTGCATGTAGAATTTCACATTACAAATTTATTGGCTCTGAAACAAGAATTTTTTATACAGTAGAAGCAATACTTATATATTTTTATTACTAATCCAGGTTTAATTGATTTGTTTAATTATTAGAAAATTGTATAAATATGATTTAAATTAAGCTGTTATTTGACAATTTGTAATTTCTGATAGATATTATTAGCTTTGTGATACTTCGGATTTCTTTCAGTGTTGAAATTCATGCATGTAGTTAACTAGATGTATGGAAAATAGAGCATATTGCTTTTATATTGCCTAGTCTTTTTTCCCTTCCCAAATGAGCGCCAATGAAGCCAACACATGTGGGCAGTAATACATATGAAATCTTTCTCTCATTGACACAACTATTTGTCATTTTCTGTACACCACTGTTACTTCCTCATTTTCCTTTTCTACTTACTTCACTTCTTTTTGTGTTTCTCCTTTTCCCAGCATTATAAGTAAATACATACTTCCTTCAGACATGACAAAAAATGGCCTCATTCAAAAAGCTTGTAAAAAGTCTGCTTGAAAATATGATCCTATCATTTATTAACTTTGTTTTGCTGTTGCTGTAGTTTTGCACTGTATTGTTTTTTAATTTGTGCAACTTTGTTTTAATTAAGTAGAAATCTTTTTGCTTTCTTTTAAATCAGTGGTGAACATGTAGCTAGTTGTTTAGTTCATAATATAGTAAATTGATATTATGGATGTGTTACTATGAACAAACTCACAAAGGACTAATCAAGTTAGTACTTCTGCGGGGAACCAGAAAGGAGTTTTAGAATAAATATCAATTGTACTTCATCACTTAAGTGCCAGCAAGTACATCAGCATAAGTGCATCTCTACTTATTTAGTAAGAAGAATTCTGAGTACACTTTATTCAAGCCCTGAATCTATGTTCCTTATTTATACGACTAGACTATGTGGAATCGATTAATCTAATTTAATGAGGAAAGTTGTTGAAATCTGAACTCCGAGATTTAATGGCTTTATAAGGCATACAGAAAGTACAGTATGCAAACAAAAAGAAGTTGTCAAGAAAAATATTTTAGATATAGATTTCTTCATAATTTAATGTTTTTTCATTACTGATGCAGCATTGTGATTTCTTTATAAGTCAGAGGATGATCTTACATTCCAGACATTGCATATATTGACCTATTGAGTAACTGGGCATATCGGACAATGCCTGCTATCAATCTTCATTTCACTGTGTTACGCTTAGCACCTAGACAAAAATATCTGGATGTTATCATTGCTATTCTAAAGTTGCATCTTGTCAACATACTAAGTTTTAACATCTATACAATTGTACTGTATATTGTTAAATTCTTGCACCAGCCAGCTATACAGAGAAATTATCAATCAAAATAAATAAAAACGAAAGAACACGCAATCAAAATTATATTAAAAAAATCTCCAAAATGGCCAAATTCATTAGCTAAAATTATTTTTCTCAGTATTCAGCTGCTAAGTCCAGTATGCTAGTAAAAGTTCTTTATCCTTCCTGACTTAAAAACACTCAGCCTTTTCTGGGGTTAGTTCCTGAGAACTTCTTACTTTAAGTTCCAAAAGTAGGACTGAACTTAGCCTTCTATATTTGCTCTTGTATGTAAAAACAGTAACCCAGAAAATAAACAGATTATGAAATGTACAGATGAACTGGTCTGATAGAGTTTATCTGGCTGAAATATCTCCTGAAAAACTTCTGGTTATTTTCTAAAGTCTAGTTAAGTCTAGTTAGTGGAAATCAGTAGGACTTGAAAAAGTAAGGAGCTTTTCAAAGAGAATTTGCTATTAAATCCTGGTTACAGTAGAAAACAGGTCAAGAAATTATTCTCCCATTATAATCAATAGCAAAGCTTCCCTTCACTCTTTGCTGGAGTCCAGAATTGCCACAACTTGATTGTTAAATGGTTATATATGTATATAAATATATAGATAGATATATATTTATATTTTTTTCCACTGAAGATTTACTACTTACTCTTCCACATCTATTTGTCGAATGTAAGTTTTTAACCCTAAGAATATACTTCTACATAAGACAGGGAACTACAATCTATGTGACCCCTCAACACTTAGGACATCATT
Organism: Pavo muticus; assembly: GCA_016647715.1. Classification (NCBI taxonomy): domain Eukaryota; kingdom Metazoa; phylum Chordata; class Aves; order Galliformes; family Phasianidae; genus Pavo; species Pavo muticus. Next base: position 664,865 of record JACDJE010000198.1, read on the forward strand.
TGAAAAACATAACTTTGGTAAAGTAAGCAAGTGGATTTGTCAGCCTCCTTTTAAATTGTAAACAAAGTGTTCTCAGGGTATTTCTTCCTTATTTATAAGTTATTGCTCAGAAAATTTTAAACTCATTCCTACACCTTTCTTTTTTTTGAATGAATCCAGATATTTTTAATTTGTGTTCTTTCAGTTTTCTAATTGGTAGGTTAGCTGTCGACTTTTATGAAATTTTACCTGGATTCAGGAAAATACTGAGTTTCTAAATAATAGTATTAAGTTCTTTTTGCCATTCTCATCAGCTAGCAAAATTGTAGGTATCTCAGGCTTGACCCTATTCATGATTAATTTAGGACTGCCATTCCTTCAATGGAAATACTATCTACAGACGGAGAATGAGAAATTCCACAAGGTTTAAAAAATAAAAAATAAAAATAACAGAAATAATGTATAATTCCAGTCACTGACACCTTCTTTTTTCCTCAGGGTCCTTTTTAATACATGCCCACAGAGCCTCCTATGTAAAATATCATGTAAAAGGTTGTAAAATGTAAAAAGGTTGTCCTGAAAGCAAGGTAAAATCCCCAAGGGGTAACTATTATTGTGTTTATTTTGCACATAGGTAAACAAAAGATAAACCTATTCAGTAACTTGTCATAGATGTTCCATGTTGGGACCACTTCCCCACCTGAACAAGAAAGCTGAGGTGCAGATGTAACACTTACTTTATTACAGCTGTAAGCTCCTGCCAACTGAAGCATCTTCAGTCTTTTTGGTCCTATCAACGAATCCAGAAGCCAAACATACACTGGCCATAGCTCAATTTCTTGCACTACAACAATAATTGTATTACTGTGGAATAAATAATTTTTAACACAATGGTCAGGTGGAAAATTAATCAATCTTAATGAATCTAGAAGGAGTTAACGACATACTGTTACTCCATCACATACTGATCCAAAGATTAAGGAGGCAGTGCCTTGCATGGTATATGACTGGGAGATCTCTAAGGCAGAACTGCTCACAGAAATTTCTAATAGTCAAAAATAAACATAAGTCAGTGACAATTTTTTTTGCTGAAAGGGCTGTTATCTCATTTCTCTGAATGATGTAAACTAAGTTGACAAAGCTCTGTCCAACTGTTGTCTGTCTGCAGCAGAGTCTCATTTATTCTATGGACATTGCTGGTCCAGAAGTGCTGGCTAAACTGTATTTTTAACATAATGACTGTGATACAAACAGTTTTGTGAGCTTACCCAGTTAGTGTCACGCTGCATGGACAATGCCTAGTAGAATGAGGCTCAGGATTTTCAGTGGCTTATAGGTTCTGCTGTGAAACTCTGAGACTGACCTTCTAGGTGTCAGGGAACATAGGGAGAGGATACTCAAAAGCATTCAAACTTCTTCATATTCATTGTCGCCTTTTTAGAGTTGGCATCATTTCAAAGTAATGGTATGAGTTACATACCAAGTTCCTCTTGTGTAATTGCTTTGGCTTCCAGTTAGAAAACAAAAGAAGGATTAATTCTAACACTAAAGATGAAGCAATGAAAACACTTCTTAACAGCGAATTCTGGCAATCCTCTCTCTTAGTCAGCAAGCGATTTCCCATTAAAATAACATCTGCTTTGAACACAATTTACAGGCAGTACTACCTAGATACTAGGATACTAATATCCATATAAAGAAAATACCTGCCAGTAAGAGGATACTTCTTGCTGACTGTTGGTCATTAGAGCCACATTTTATTACACTGAATTCTCATATGAGGAAATGTGTGCATAATTCAATATAATTTATGAGAAAGAAGATCTGAGTACATTAACAGATCTAAGCCCTGCTTTTGATTGTTCTTTGTATGGCTCAATAATCGTGAATTCACCTGATGGGAAATACTTTAATTTTACTACTACTTCTTCATGAATGAATTACACCTGTAGTATTTCAACCTACTAAGAAACAGTTGTAGAAATAAAAAGAAACTGTAGGATTGGACTGAATAATAAAATTGAGTATTATCTTCTTTCATGTATAGTATCTAGGATGTAATAGAAAATAACTCAATTTTTGGGTGGCAATAGAAATCCAAATAGAATAAAATAAAGATTTGCTGTTGCTATGTAGCTTCATGGATGATTTTCTTAGTTATTTAGATGAAGAATATTGCGGATGCTTATGTACACTTTACATCTCTGTAAGTCTGTTAAGCTCTGGTTTGTGTAGGTATCTTTTGAACTCAACCCTCTGAAATATTACAAATAAATAAATGGGTTTCCCCACAAAAATATTTAATCTATTCTAATCTATTTAAAACCACAGATGCAGCTTGCCCAAATATGCAAGCCTTTCATTTTGCAAACTATGTTAATACAGTGTTATAACTAGGAAGGTTGGCACAGATGGGATAGTACTACAATCAGAAAGATTAGTGCAGACCAGACGGTATTACAGAGGGAAAGGTGCTCACACATCTCCAAAAACCTAGGCTCACAGGAAGGACACTACAAGGGAGGGATTCTCCAACCAGAGATTCTTTCCCATGGGTAGTCAGCCCTTAAATTCTAAGAGAGGCGCAGCCAGGCTCCAGCCCTTCCAGTCACACAGCTGAGTTGCCTTCACCTGTGTTCCCCGGGCTGACCTGGTCCTTTCCCCAGGTGCTCAATCAATGGTTCAGGCTGTGACTCAGCAGTTCCTGTACATACAGGAATTGTTATGGTTTATTTAATTTGAATATTTTCAAGCATTTAGTTCTGTAGGAGCTTTGAAAAATGATGTATTTGCCTTTTTTTCTTATAACATACTATAGATTTTTAGAGGACCTTTTTTCCTGTGTATATACATGACTGTATTGTTTAGAAATTCAGATAACTCAAGTGCTTTTCTTTGTAAGAACATATTCTCCCTTCCTAAAGGCACCATTTATATTCTTTGGTTGTTTTTTTTTCCCACCAGATAATCTCTAAGCAGTTTTCAGTGCTGTCATATAAATACTTCCAAATGTTTATTTCCTATTATTATTTAAAAGTTTGCTATATAGTGCCAAGCATTTGCTTATTTTCTCACTTTACTACGTATGGAAAATGGAAGAAAAACATTTTAACACTCTTTTTTTTTTTTTTAAATGATATAGTTTATGAAACTGAGTTTCTTGTGGGGTTTTGTATATGAGCTAGCAGATTTAAATTCTTTCCATAAGTCAGGTGTAGTCAGTATATAATCAGCCTTGAAGTTTGTGTTTCACAAATCTGCTTACAATGAATAATTCAATATTTGAGCTTTAATGGTATTTGAATAGGAATCTGTGTAGGCTGTAAAGTAGATAGGTGAAAGAAGGCAGGCAGACTTGATTTCTGTCTGAATCATGAGCATCTGAAATTCCATGCCTGCTTGCCCCCGGGCTTCCAAGGATCCATCAAGCAGAGGCCCCGAAGCAAAGTCTTAGGAGTCCTGGCAATGGGCTGGGTGGAGAGTTGCCTTCCTCCCTGAACAGCCTGTCCTACAATCCCAGGAAGGGGATGGTGCCAGGTTGGCCACAGCCCAGCCATCCTCAGGTGCAGCCACAGTCTCCGGCCCTGACCAGAAAGGTAGCTCCCAGGTCAGGACATTTTTGGGCCTGGCACAATAGATCCTAGGCAGGGGAAGGGCTGAATCTCAGCCAGAAATGATCCAGAGCAATGTATGACAGCCTCAGGGGCAGATCAATCTCCGAGCAGAGCAGGGAGACCCTTGCTGAGGCTTCTGTTTCCTTTCTTTGTAGCATCTCTTGTCAGCCTGCTGGCCGTAGAAACTCCTAGATGAGAACAGTGGGAGAGCACCCTGGGCTACAGCAGCAGTTTTCACACCTGGAAATGCAGACTGCAGTGGAATACACAGTCCAGTCCTCTGTGTACTTAATAATAATAATAATAATGTGGAATATATTGATGGGAGTTAGCTGTCTTGAGATCAGACTTAATTGGAACCAGTGTGAGGCAAAAGCCATTTCAATAGTAACAAACAGCAACAAAGATTTTAAGAAGGAAAGGAAAGCATTCTCAACTCCAAAAGATCTGTCCTCACCACCTCAACATACCTTGTCAGCATATTTACCAACTCCATACAGAGACTAAGTTCACTTACAGTTCGTACCTCAGGTCACACTAGCAAGTCTCCTCAATCATTCTAACTTTCATAATCAATTTATTTTCAGGCTGCCATGGGACTTCAATCTGGATTGACTTCCTAAAAAGATCCTTCTATTTTCCTTCAGATCTCAGAAGATGTAGATGTTTTTGGCAGAACCTGTGCTGTGGCCTCCAGGTGGTAGCATGAAAATTTTAGCTGGACTTTATCTAATGGGCAGAGGTGAAAAATGAAAGCTTTTTCTCCACTTGGGAAGAAAAATGTATAAATTGACACAGTAAGCCTTTTCTTACTCCAAACTTGAAATTTTAGATCAACTGTAAATTAACTGACTTAATTTGACTGGCCACGCTAGTTAAAAATAATACCTCATTCTTTGTATCTATTCTGTTTGCAAGCAGATGATAAATCCAAATTAAAGTTTGGAGGGGAAGAAATTTAGTGTTTTCACCATACCTTTCTTCTTAAGATAGTTAATTGCTCAAACATAGAGGAAAATTGTTCTCCATTTTTCATAAAAATCTGTTTGTGTTTAAATAATTATGTATTTCTGATGAGCCCTAATGCCAAGATTCACACTTTTCATTGCAACATATATTTTTAAACTTTTGATTGAGTTGGTATTATGTTATCTCCTGGTTATGAAAGATTCAGGAAGAAATGAGAGGAACATTCCAAACTCCTGCATTATCTAAAGTAAACCGTACACTGAATTTCTAATGGGTTTTCTCGCCAAGGGTCTTAATCTCAGCTTCTTTCTAGGATAACCAGTGAGATAGAATCTGCTTATCACCCTTTCCCCTGAAAGTACAGGAAAGGTAAACAAGAAAGGCAACTTGTCAGCATTGACAATTACTTCTGTTTCTAACACCGCAGCCTAAAACTGATGTGTTTTTTATGAGGGATTTTTGTACCCAGATTAGATGAAATCAGCAAGAGTGTTTGGGCATTCTGCTATCTAGATTTCATGTTGTTTCTTGTGCCCCTACATATCTGAAGGCAAAGTTATTTTGCTTTAATTTCATTTAGCTTAATAAAAAGAAAAAAAAAAGATCTGCTGAATTATTCTAGGCTCTGTTATTTCATTTTACCAAAAGAAACTATGGGAGGAGGTGCGGAGCTGTACTATTTCAATCCTAGCCATGGATGATAAAAGAATAAAGAAAGAAGATCCCTTCCCTACATATTCACAGATTGTGCCCATAGACAACTCCTTTGCAGAATGTAGTTCTCTTCCACAGCTGTGCTTGCAAGCTAGCATGAAAAGGTTAAATAATAGACCTTCTGTTCAGTGTTCAGTTATCCTCCCTCAGAACGGAAGTGTGTGCTCTCATGAAGAAGAGAAATCTGTTTTCTTTGGTAGCAGAAAGATAAAGGGAGAAGTAGTTGTTAACATTTTGTCCTTAGAATGAACTTTATTTGATTATTTCAGAAAGAATTTAGTCGTTTGTTTGTTTGTTTGTTTGTTACTGTTGTAATCTCCAAAGCATCTTCCTCCCTTAGAAATCTAAATCTCCCTGGAAGGTGGTGGGATGTGTGTTCCTAAATTACTGAGCAGTTTTTTAACTTCAGAGATTCCACTTAAGCAAACATCAAATTAATCCAATATTGACTTTGCTTTTCATTAAGACTTCCTTTTGGAAGATGAGCATGGACAAAGATAACCCCAAAGAAAATTTTTTTTCTTTCCTAGAATGAATCATTTGAACAGCAGAGAAATTCTGGTAGGGACAGAATGCTTTGCCTAGAAAAGATAAGCTATTCTGGAATAATAATCCATGTGCAGGAAGAAAATTAAAAAGGCAAAAGCCCATCTTGAACTCCACTTGGCCATTGGGGTAAAAGTGAAAAAACTTTTTACAAGTATATTAACAGTAAGAACAAAGCTAAGGCGAATGTCCATCCTTTACTGGATGTGGCAATGAACATGACCACTGAAGATAAGAAAAAGGCTGAGGTTCTCAATGCATTCTTGACATCTGTCTTTAAAAGTCAGACTAGTTATCCTCAGGGTACTCTACCCCCTGATCTGGAAATCTCGGATAAGGAGCAGAATAAACTCCCCATGATTCAGGTTGAAACAGTTAGAGAGCTACTACTCCACCTGGAATACCACAGTCCCATGGGGATTGATGGGATCCATGCAAGGGTGCTGAGGGAGCTGGTGGAGGTGATAGTCAAACCACCTTCCATCATCTATCAGCATTCCTGGTCAAATGGAGAGGTCCCAGAGGACTGGAGTCTTGCCATGTGACTCCCAGCTATAAGGGTTGTAAGGAGGATCTGGGGAACTACAGGCTTGTCAGTCTGACCTTGGTGCCAGGAAAGGTTATGGAGGAGATCATCTTTAGGGAGATCAGATGTTAAGTGCAAGAAAACCAGGGGATCAGGCCTAGCCAGCATGGTTTCATGAAAGACAGATCTTGCTTGACCAACCTGATCTCCTTCTATGACTGAGTGACTCAGCTGGTGGATGAGGGAAAGGCTGTTGACATAGTCTACTTAGACTTCAGCAAAGCCTTTGATGCTATCTCGCACAGTATTCTCCTGGAGAAGCTGGCAGCCGGGGGCTTGGACAGATAGCCTCTGCTTGGTTAAGAACTGGCTGGATGGTCGGGCCCAGAGAGTGTTGGTGAGTGGATTTAAATCCAACTGGCAACCAGTCATGAGTGGTGTTCAAGGTGTTGGTATTGGGGTCTATCCTGTTCAGTATCTTTGTTGACAAATTGGATGAGGGGATTGAGTAAATTTGCAGATGACAACAACTTGGCAGGAAGTGTCAATATGCCTGGGAGTAGGAAGACCCTACAGAGCAATGTGGACAGGCTGGATAGCTAGGCAGAGGCCAGTGGGGTGGTATTCAACAAGACCAAGTGCCGAGTCCTGCATTTTTGCCACAACAACTGCAGGCAATGCTACATGCTTGGGGCAAAGTGCCTGGAAGACTGTGCAGAGGAAAAAGACCTGGGGGTGCTAGTTGAAACTTCGCTCAGCTAAACATGAGCCAGCAGTGTGCCCAAGTGGCCAAGAATGCCAGTGGATCAATGGAAGTTATCCAGGAAACTACAGGCCAGTCAGCCTCAATACTCACAATTCCAAGGACTGTGATTTTGGAGAGTTTCAATAACAATAGACCATAGTAATACAAAATCACACTATTCTGTGTTAAGAAAAAAGGATTTGCTTATGTGCTTAAAGATGCATTGATGCTAGGATGAGACATAAGAAAAACTGACACTTATCAAACTAAATTCTGACTTCTACATTTGATTCCTTTAATACAGACCAGATAATGTAGCAGAGGTAACTCAGTGTAAGAGGAAATACATTGTAAACACTTAAAGATATATCATTTTAAAAGAGCAGCAATGAGGTTAAATAAAAAATTGTATCACGTGCAAATAATAATCAATACTGTATCTATTTTCCATAAACTTTTCAAATAATCTTTTTGTTCATTTATGTATGCAAGTATGGGTATTCTCTGTGTTCCACATGAAAGTATATCTTACTCAAGCTGTTATTTGCCACCTTCTGTGTCTGCTTCACAAGAAATTGCTTTTGTGGAGTGTAATCTACCCTGAATTTATGTAAAATCTATGAATGCAAAAAGTTTCTGTACATTCATGGAAATTACCTGCATAAGGCTCAAGTTTGCCTTTAAAGAGATTTCTAAAGAAGTCCATGTAACCAGCAAAGATTTTTCATATTGAGTCACCAGTAGTCAGTACTTCCGAAAAACCAATCAGCTATTAAGATTTCTAAATTAGGAATGGATTTTTAAATGTCTCTGGAGCATGCTGGCAGTCTGGGATGTGAGAGAGGTTTCTATATGTCTTTTGTGGGTGTTTTGATTCTTTCATTTAGGAGCACAATCTGCATTAGGATCAATTTGTATTGTGAAGTACCTTAGATTTTACACTGAACTTACAAAACGGGGTTTTGAAACCAAAATGGCATTGACATCTGAGCTGAATCTGAGAGCTGTGTTCCCCTCTGAGGATACTGAAGAGATGTCATACATCTCAGAACAGGGAGCTCCCTGAGATAACAAAAATAACTCACCGAGGACACATGGGGATTTATATCACACTCTGCTCTCTCAGAGGCTTTGGTGCCACCTTACACGTAGCAGGAAGCAGCTCTTTCTATTTGGAGAATTCTCTGCTCTGAATTCTCTCTTGCAAGCAGGGCCTTTAAAAAGGATACAGCTGCTCTTATTTGTCTGTATGTCTGCTTTTATTTTTTTATTTGTATCCCCACCTCAGAGGAGAGGAAACTTACAGAGGATCTTCTCCATCTTCTCCCACTCCCTTTGATGCACCAGTAGAGAGAGCAGTCATCAAGAACATCCCAGGTCTGAGTTCACTTCACTTGTCCATCTGCACAGGCTCCAAACTTCTACCTTGTTCATCCTGGAGGGCTGCCCTGCCTGTAAGGCACTGGACAGCTTTTGAACTGTGGCAATCTGCAGGTCTTTCAGAAGCTGTTTATTTTCTGTAATATTCAGTGAGCCAGAGAGACAAAAGAATCCAAAGATCAAGTCTGTAGGGAAGTTTCTGTCGTCTAACTTAAAGAAGGAAATTCTGTATTTTAACAATTCTTTGAGCACATTCTGTTTGTTCTACATTAAGCAGTCACTGGGTAAAATGCTGAAATACTTTTAAGAACACAGATTGGAGTACAAGCTGTATCCATACTATAGAGCGGAAAGGAAAAGAGTCAAAGGTGTGCCTCATTAGTGCATGTCAGCAATGCTTAGATGTGAGAAATCTGCTGAGCTGCTCAGCCTTCTCAAGTGCTGTTTCTGACCACTCAAGAAGAAAGCTCACAGGATCCCGTACCATTTCTAGTATTGAAAATATCATGCATTGTGGTTTAATAACTTAATGTTTAATATTATATGAATTCTAGATTTAGATTAAGGGGTTTTGTAAATCTCATCTCAGAACAGAGATGTCCTGTTTCATGGGTATTGTTAGTAAGCATTTCTGGAAATACTTATGTATGAGTACCATGACTTGGGGTCTCCATGTCTGAAAATGCTAGCTTTTATGTCTTACAGCTCCTTTGCAAAATTTATTTTCCAAATTAACAGCTGATCCTTAATGACAACAAGTAGGAAGTTCTATGAATTGCAGGTGGGATGTCTAGTCCCATTCCAAAGGTATTAAAACCAACAAAATTGCTGGGTTCAGGTTGTGGGTTTTGTTTGTTTTCTAGTTTGGTCTGGCCAAGATATTTGGTGACAATGTTGGTTTATAGCAGTTCAATGAATTTCTGGTAATGATTTGAAATCAGTTTTCTTTAAAAATGTTATTTGAAGCATGTTTGTGAACATAAGCTACCATAATATAGAAACCTTCAAGTCTTTGATGACGTTAGATAAGTTATATACACAGTTGTAAACAATGTCTTAAATGTTAATCAGAGGAAGTAAGTTACAAAATTTAGAAGGTGATTTCTGCCAGAGTGAAAGGGCGACATGAAAGAAACTATGTGCCAAGTTACACTTCCTCACCCTTGTGGAGTCAGGAAAGCTTTATTTACATTTGCCGGAAAAGGAGGATAAGCACTGTGTCAGCCTCCAGTTCCCCTTGAATCATAGAATCATAGAATCATAGAATGGCCTGGGTTGAGAAGGACCACATCGATCATCTAGTTTCGACCCCCCTGCTATGTGCAGGGTCACCAACCACTAGACCAGGCTGCCCAGAGCCACATCCAGCCTGATCTTGAATGCCTCCAGGAATGGGACATTCACAATCTCTCTGGGCAACCTGTTTCAAGGCGTTACCACTCCCTGAGCAAAGAACTTCCTCCTAGTATCTAACCTAAACCTCCCCTGTCTCCTGCTCATACACTTCTTTCAAGTACTGGAAGGCCACAATGAGGTCCACCCAGAGCCTTCACCTCTCCAAGCTAAGCAAACCTAGTTCCCTCAACCTTTCTTGCTTAGATGACCACAGACAGAAATTATACAGAAAATTCTTCACCCCTCCACATAAGAGCAAGAGGGACAGGAGTACTGGCTGGGAGATACCTAAATTTTGAAATTTTGAATTCTCCTTTGGAGAAAAATAAATGGTCATTTGAAGTGTGTGGAAAGAAAGATCAATAAAAAAGAGAAAGATATAATCTAGAATGCCTATTGACTCAGAAATATCAATGCACTTGCCCCACTGTGGGTGTTCCGGGTTTAATCAGTTGTTTCAAATCAGATGGGCAATGTGGGTGCATATGTAAATTATTGTGATATTAGTACTTTGAATCTTCCTCACAGGTCTCAGAGTATGTCCTGATCCCTTATGAAAGTATTTGCAGAGACGTTTTCTGACATAGAAAACTTTTCTTGAAATATTCCTTATCAGCTCTGCTGAGCAGATGTTGTGGGAACATTTGGGACAGGCTCGTGCAAATCGAGGACTAGAGAACAGCACTTGTCTTTGCAGCAGTGGTATTTAAACTTTATTATTGTCTGAGCAGTTCAACAAGGACCCACTATTTACACCTTAGGGACAACGTGGAAAAAAATTCTTAAAACATCTTGCTGTATTTACATGCAGTCAGTCATCTATAGCCAGCTGATCATGTACAAACGATAAAGAAGGCAAGACTTTTTTAATACATTGCCAATACTTATGTGGTCAGTAAGAGTTAGAGATCACCTTCTTTTTTTAACTTAGTCACTCAATACTGCTGCAGTTGATAGTAAAACCTAACCAGTGTGTGAACTGATCCCTGAAGACTTGGAAACTGAAATACAAGAATCTTGTCCTTGCCACGGAAGTCCAGTATATATTCACTGAAGAGACTGGAATAGCTGATGGAGACATAACCAGAGCCTTATATGATGTCATCTATCAAGGAATCTGGATATTTTGGCCAAATTTGAAGGGCCAGTGATGTTTGTCATTATCAATCTAATTAATGATGGCATGGAAGGAAGGGTACATGTGGTTAACACTATCATAGAATATATCCACACACTGTTTTTATTTAACTAGTTTTATACAACAATATTTCCCAGTGCATTCAGAAAGAGTGATAAAGGTTGAATAGTTTCAGTTTGCAAAGACTTACCCCTTAAGCAGGGATGCTAGAGCTTTTTGCCTATGTTTCACCCTCTGTCAGTGTTGGCACTTGTGTTGATGCCTCAGTGAAGTTAGTAGAATGTTTGACTGATGGTTTTGAACACTGGTGCCAGAAAAAAGAAACCAAAGCTACACTGCTTGGTTTTATTGTAGAAATATGTGGGTGACAGATCACTCCCATATTTTCTTCATCTTTTCTATGTACTCTTTGAGGAGTTCATATCCAAGAGTAGCAGATTTTCTTGTTTGCTGCTGTTGCTGAGAGTCTCCCCAAATCCAGAATGACTGATGAAAGAATTGCAGAGTGGGTGGCAAAAGCCAGGGGAAACTTCAGAAAGCAGCTTTTTTGTTGTCTGTTTTTTCTTTTTTTCTGAAGGCTTGAACTTTAAAGCATATAGATATATCCCATTTCAAGCCAATAAACATAACCGATTATTTCTACATTTAACTAATTTCTTGAGTTATAATTATTGATATTGGTAAACTTCATAAACAAAGCAAGTTGACTTCAAAGGAAAGTACAGGAAACCCTAGAGAAAATCAGGCATAGTGCTTATGGAGAGCTACTTCAGTAAGATCTGTAGCCAGTCCTCCGCTGTGAAAATAAAATTCACGTGTCATGAAGTAAGTGACGCAACAAAATCAGAATATGTTACAACAGCAGAAAATTACATGATCAGGTTGGAATAACTAGACATTAAGAATGAAACTGTGAGGAAAAACTAGATTTTGTGCTTGATTCTGTAATGTTTCCACAACAACATCAACAATCCAGTCTGGATGTGGCTCTGGGCAGCCTGGTCTAGTGGTTTGTGACCCTGCACATAGCAGGGGGTTGAAACTAGATGATCATTATGGTCCTTTTCAACCCAGGCCAATCCATGATTCTATGATTCTATAATAATAAAAGCTTAAATCTGGATCAATTAGGATGTAATTCTAACTTCTCATCTACTGTGAAAGAGAAATTGCTTTAGGAAGAAAAAAAAAGGACTTGAAAAAAAAACTCTAATAATTTCTCAAGGAATTTTCAACTCAAAAAATGTGATATTTAGGTATAACTTGAAATGAAATGTCACTTGTGAAACCCTTAATTGATTCAGTATATTTTTAAAAGTTCACAAAAATATTTTACCAGTTTCTCTTTTCTTTGTTTCTCTTAAATAACTCTGTGATTAAATAAACTGTTTTGATGGATTTCTTTGAGTTTGACTATTCTGCTTGGAGGGAAGGAGGGAGAGTGTGTGTATGAAAGTTTCCCGGAAAAGCGTGACCTGCTGCAGCTAGATACCATCATACTTTTATCTGCATAAAGATTAAGGAATCTTTCCAAAGCACCTGTCTGAAGTCATCTATAGAGATGGAAGAAAATTTAGGTTCTTCCTACTCACCAATAAATAGATTCAATAAAAAAAAATCTCAGAGAATCTATCAATTATTCAAAGAAATTGCTGCTTTCACATACTTAATATTTCCATCTGTGCTATGGGTAAAATTCAGCCTTAGGCAGGTGATCAGCACTAGGCCCATGCTCTATCTAAATCCCACGTCAAATGCTCCACATTACATACATACATACATATATATATATGTATATATATATATTCATTATCAACTCCTTCTTCATCCCACAGCAGATAATGTAGCACAAGTGGGGATAACTGAGTCATTTTCTCATTATAAACTACTTTACAATTCAATGCAAAAAGGAAAGAAAAAAAAAAAGATCTACATTAATATGTATAAGAGTTTTTTAAAGTTGGTAGATTTTCCATGTATAAGCTAAATCAATCCCCTTCACATAAGTACTAGTTTACTACAGTACTGTACTTGCTATTTAGCTTTGTGCTTTTGTATTCTTCTGCATGCTTATAACATGGCAGAAATATTGTTGGTGTGGAAAATATCTTTGAATTTGAGGTTCTGGGATACAAAAACTGTTGTTGGGCTGTATTGTTAATGATTTTTACAAATTAGAGACAATAAAACTAGAGATATTTCAATGCTCAATGACTAATTTCACATTCATATTAAATATACTAAAGATTCAGTGTGAGATTCAAATGCATTTCATGCATAAGTGTATTTATTTCATCCCAGCATCACCGCATACTCAAATAAGCTATGTTCAGCTACCTACATATGTGATGTAGGACTCGAATCAGTATTTTTGGATTCAGTGGAATTCTCCTACATGCAGAATCTGCTGCATTATAATCCAAATACATAACACTCAGGTGAATGTTTGCTTGCTCTTTTCTAGAAATCTGCTTTAACACAAGAAATATTGCAAAATATACTAGTACAGAATGAAATAATACACAGTACATGTAAAGTAAAATTCTCTCTCTGTTTAATTTGATATTAAAACTCCAGCTAATTGAAAGGAGCCAGTACTTCAACACCAATTGCACTGTTTCTGTGTTATACTGCCCTTTGCCAAGACTAGTAGGACAGGTATTTTTCTAATTAGCAGCCCACTGTCTCTCTTGAATAGTGCACTTAGTTGATAAAGAATCTAGTCTGCATATGGCTACTTATTTAACTTCAGATTAGTAATGTACATGATAAATGATTTATAAAATGCTAGGGGTTGTGTCTTGTACAAAGTATGAGTGAGGCTCATTCTCTGTAGCAAAGCTGCCTGAAATGGTACTAGAAATTTCATAAATTGTTTTGCCCCCAGGTAGGATGAAATCACTGGGAAACCATAGTGTTGCTGTCTTTGTGTTTCAGCTCTGAGCTGTCTCGGGCAAAATGCAATTTAGGTTTCCCACGTGCTCATTTCTATTCTCAGCATGCCCCTCTAAGGCTAGGTCTCTCTGAGTGTATCACGAGTGTGTGACTTCTGATGCACTGTGACTGCAAAGGATGCAGCGTGAAACCCAGCCTATGCTTGCAGACAGATCAGAAGACGTACCTGGGAGGAACTAATCTGCTATAAGCAGGCACGTTACAAGCTCTTTTTAATAAATTGGCAAGCCGCATCTCAGAAACTATTAGAATTTCTCATTTATTTGACAAACTGCATCCAAACGCCAACGCTCAAGTTGTCAGGGACTGTCAGCCCCTGGGTTCTAAAGGAACACATTACTTTGGGTAAACTTCCACAAGGAAACTGGGCGTCTTGCAAAAGCACTCTGCCTTGCTGCCAGCTGGCATCCTGATGGGCTAACAGGAAGCAGAAGGACTCAGGAGTACCAGCTTTCAGACATGCTGTACTCAGTTGCCTGGGATCAGAGTGTCTGTAGTTCTCAAGGAATCATCCCAAGGGCTGTCTTAGCGCCAGTAAAATTTGGGAAATATGTTTTTGCACAGGAATGTAAAATTTAAAAGGTTTTCTTTGATGAAAATTAGCCAGAATTTTGAAATATTTTACCTGCTCTCTGAAACAGAGCTATCATTTGTAGCCTGTAGGTATAGTGAAATAGAAACCTACACTGTCTTCTTGAAGAGAAAATCACTTTTAGTCTTTGAGATTAAGTTTTGGTAAGGATGGCTCTGGATGTGATAAAATATACTCAAAAATTTTAAAAGCAGAGCTCAAACTAGTGGAATGGCTACTGTAAGGCAGATAGCTGCAGACTGCTGAAAGTGAGAAAGGCTTTTTTGTGTTGCTCTTTAAAAGAAGTTAAAAAAATATTCAAGAGATCTCTTAATTTTTGCAGCTATGAGCAGCTTTGCTCTGAGAAACACTGCAATCTCAGGGCCTAGACTTCGGAAACTTGTTTTCTAAAGTTCTGATTGCTATTCCTCATCATTAAGGCATGTTGCTTACTTGTTTTGATGTTTGCATTGAGTCACACTTTGTCTCCATACTCCTAAGTGCTACTGAGGTAGGACATGACACATAGAATCAGAGGATGGTATTGCAGCATTCTATCAGCTGTTTTGCTCTGTTGGGTTTTCCAAGTATTATTGTCCAACTCTGTGTCTCTACTTCATGCAGCATTCTTGCAGAACACAGCACTAACATGCCATTCAGCACCTACAACATACCACAAACCACTCCATTATTCAGTACTGCATGTATAGTGCTGTTACCTTTCTTCTTACCTCATGTATTTCCTTGTAGTTTTACTTCCAACACACAGCAGCATTTCTGTCAATATTTTGGATGCCGGTGATTGGCAGTGGGGATGATTAATGTTTCTTCTATTGAAACAAAATGTGGCATTTCATGAAAACTGATTAGAATAGTTCCAAACTTGTGGCATTTTTAAAAAGACCAGAACAGTAAATCTCCAGCAGAACAATAAGACATGATTGATACCATTCACTGAAGATATAGAGGTATCTTGGCATCCATTTTGTAAATCAAACAGGAAGTTACCTCAGGGACTGATTGCTTGTTCCTTTTATTCTGTGTTTAAAATCTAAGTATGTAGTGGTGCAGAGGACTAACCCATTTTATATATATTAGCCTGCTATTTGGTTTATTACATTTTATTAAAGCTATTTACTTGATTTTGTTATTTAGTGCTCATTGTTGACCTCTTTATGTTAGATATGCAGGATAAAAAACTTCTGAAATATCAGAATGGAGTAGAAATAAACTGAAATAGCATCTAGCATTTCCGTAAAACAGACCCCCAAGTATTTAATTCTGGTTTGGGTTTTTATTCTGAATTGTAAAGCCATTGTGTTTTATTATACAGAGAATTTTAGTGACTCTTTTGGAGTATTTGATTCACAATGAAGTGAAACAGGATAACCCTAGACTATGTTTTTCTGTGCTAATAATTCAGTTTTCCTGTACAATCACATAGTTTGATTTTCTTCTTTTTCATAAGAAATCATCAAGAGAATAATTACTGAAAAAGTTTATTATTTTCACACTGCAGTGTGTGCCTATCACCTTAGAGACATATTCTTCTTTGTTGTTCCCTGTTAATTTTGATTTTCTTCAGACCTCTCTGTCAGCTATTTATAGGTAAACACATGTTCATGAGGAGAACAAATCTCTACAGACAATTTCTATAACAAACTTTGATTTGGGTGCATCCAAAGGCAATTTAATTAATATTTAGACCATTTAAAGTAGTAAAAATTTAATTTCTATTATATTTTTTACATAACCGGTTAACACTGAGCCAGTACACATTTTTTTTTTCTGTCTCTATACCATTACTTTTAATTAGGTTAACAATCAAATTGTATCATTTAGTGCATGCCTGCTATTAATGCCATTCCATTTATAACTTCTTGGCTACCCTTGTGTTTTCTGTGCCAATTATTCTTCCCTCTGAGTGATCAGCAACGGAAATGATCAGGCATTGAGAAAACATGACCTACTAGAAAAGACTGGAAGAACTGTGGCTATTTTAGGAAGATGGAAGGATTACAGTCGTCTCTAGTCTCAGCTTGCAATCTTTTCAAGTGGTTGCAAATACAAAAGAGAATAAACAGTTATTGTTGTTGCTGGTGAATAAGGATAAGCAATGGGCAACAAGGAAATTTTATGTTAAAAATAAGAAAGCTGGAAATGTTGCTTTGGGTTTTCTCAGGAGATAATTGAATGTATATTAGGAGATTTAAGGGCTGGACAAATTTTGGTTAGATATCATTTAAATGAAGTTGATCTTGACATTAGCAAAGATACAAAAGCATGTCAGGACACATAAAAGTATAGTTCATTAATTGTAGAGAAACCTATGAGATGAGCAAGAGTATTAGCTATTTAACCAAAATTTATAGCACCGATAGATACGGAGTAACTTACACCACTGTTAATTTCAGTTTGCCTAAGTGTGTTGCTTCAACAAATGAAACTCAGTCATTTCAAAGCAGGCTAACCATTAAGGTATTTTTCTGGGAAGATTCAAGTCCTTGCTACAGATCATGGAGTATCATGTGTTCCAGTAAGTACCTCAGTTACTGAGCAATTTGTTTTACCAGCCCACCCAATTGTTGTGGTTTAACCTAACAGGTAGCTAGCTAACCACCACACAGTCCTTTGCTCACTTCCCCCATCCCAGTGGGATGAGGGAGAGCATCGGGAAAAAACAACAAAGTAGAACTCATGGGTTGTGATAAAACTATTTACTAAGATAGAGAAAAGGAAAAAGATAATAGTTATGATACATACATATATAAATGTATATAACAAGTGATGCATAAGCAATTGTTCACCACCTTCCAACCAGTGCCCAGCTAGCTGCTCGAGCAGTAGAAGAGAGAGATGAACTCCCACCCCCTTCAAAACTCCTTCCACATGATGTCATATGGTATGGAATATCCCTTTGGCCAATTTAAGTCATCTGTCCTAATTCTTTTCCCTCCCAGCACCTTGGGCCCTTCACTGCAAATGGCCTCGGACCTGTACAACACTGCTTAGTAGCAGCTATAAACACTGGTGTGTTATCAACCTTGTTTTTCTCCTAGAACCAAAACATAGCAACACACTAGACACTCTGAAGAAAACAATTCTGTCCCAGCTGAAACTAGACACCAGAAGTCACAGAATCAATCAGTCACAGGATGAATTGATTGGAAAGGACCTTTAAAGATCATCTAATTCCAGCTCCTCTGCCCTCCTTAAGAGATGTGGGAAGAGTGATTATCAGTGAAAGCTGCTCATCCTAGGAAGAAGAGCATTCCCTAACTGATGATTGAAGAGATNATTTATAGGTTTTATTCCTGTAATGTGTAGAAACACTTTATTCAAAATCCACAGACAGACAAAAAGCACTTAAGTCTTACCTCACTGAAGGGAAACAGGGACTAGAAAGAATAAAAATATGCTCAGTAAGAAAAAAAAAAGCTATGAAAATAAAGTATATGACAAGTAATTTAACATGGAATGAATAACAGTTGTGTTGGAAGAAATGTACAGCCAGAAGCAGGGCTGTATAAGTATGGTTTTAGTTTACAGTGTAATCTTAAATTGTATTAACATTTCTCATTGTAATTATGTGTTGTTTTTCCTCAAAAAGAGTTAGAAGAATGACCAATGACATTTATGCTTTTGTTTAAGAAAATATAAGCCTGATGTGTAAACTAAATAGGAAATGAACAGGATCAAGAGAGTCTGGATAGACTTCTAGCAATATGAAATCAGCTTCATCAGAAAACTGATTAAAAAACTCCCACTGTTCTTCAGTGTCTGAGACTAGAAGTAAATGTAATCCTTTTTATCTTCAAGACAGAAGAGTTAAATTAGTTTAAAAAAAAATTCAAAAGTCCCACTAATTAAGATATTTGAGCATCACCAGAGAGAAAATAATTCTATTATTTGTTTTCATTTGAAAGGAGTGTTCATCATTAAGCAGCAAAAAAAGTAGTTAGACATTTTGGCAAGGATGAGACTGAGTATGAACAAATGAGCAGAAAAGATTATCAGAATATATCCTGGAATACATTAAGAAGATAGATTTTCTATTATGTACATGTGAAATTATGGTTAGTGGGCAGCATTTACCTGATGAAGTTTAAATAACTAGCTTCCAGTGTAGTTATAAATACAGTATATCTGCTTAATGGGAGTGGGAAACCTCTCCCTATATATAAATTTCCCATATAGTGAAGGCTCTGTACTGCAAATAGCAGTCAAAGACACAATAACCGTACTGCATGATACTAACCCTACCTATCATAGGAGTACAAAGAGTTAGTAACAAGAGGACATCCAAGACCTGTGGATGAAAACAAGAGTTTTTGTTCATGTTGAAGCTCTGTGTATTTGTTACTTTTGCTTTATTTACTAGATTGGAGATACTTAAACATCTTTACTTTAAAATAGAATAGAACAGTCGGGAGGGACCTAAAAAAAATCACGTCCAAATGCCTGAACACTTCAGGGCTTAACAAAAGTTAAAGTATGTTATTTGGGGCATCATCCAAATGCCTCTGGAGCACTGACAGGCATGGGGCATCAACTACCTCATTAGGAAGACTGTTTTATGAAATTTACCGTTGCTGAACTTTGCATCACTGATGATGACACCAATGCTATCTAGATCCCTTTGAAAGGATTAAGTACTTGTAGTGAAAGGTGGGAGCACAGAGCCTGCTCTGATGTAGGGGTGTTTATGTGGCTTCCTAGAAACTTCTCAGCTGGTGACATTCTGTAGTGCCCCCAGGTATTTCTCTTCCTGTACATGCCATGCTTGCTCCAGGTCCCAGAACACTGCCTTAATGGGAAATGTGTAGCCAAGGCCAACACATTCTGAGCCTGAACAGGGACGTGGTTTTGAAAAGTGTAAAGAAACTAATTCAGGATTGAGTGTTGAATCCTATACATCTAAAATGTGAAATGGTAGTTTTTGTCTAAGTGGTGGTCCTTATGTACCAAAATTGTATGTTTGTAAGCACTAGTTCCTGTTGCTAATCCCTGGTCTCTTTCTTCCTTTAAGACCAACAAAATGGTCATCTGTAGTGTGAGGGCTACTGATCTGCTCTGCTGATGTCATACCAAAGAAGAAAAAAAGTATTTTTTCTGCCTCTTTAATTTTGCAAGATTAAAAAATCTGTAAGAGGGATAATGAGTCCTTGTTCCACTGTTATATAATGAGTGTGCCAAGAGAATGCAGGGTTGTACAATCAAATGCTTAGGAATTTTCAAGATTCAGAGCAGAGACTGTGCAGTTCTCTTGTTCCTCCAGAGAACAATAGCACCTCCTAGTTTAGTATCGTCAGCAAACTTGTTATGGATGCATTCAAATTCTGCATCAAGATTATTGATGGAAGTGTTAAACAGAACTCACCCTTAGAATTGAGCTCTGGGGAACACTGCTAGTGATCAGCCACCAGCCAGATGTACTCCTACAACTACAAGACTTTGAGCCCTACTGTTCAGCCAGTTCATCACCCAGAGTGGCATGAACCTGTCAATCTCAAAACTGGATAATATTCTTGAAATTAGTAGTTGTTCCAGTTAAGCTCAGGTAGAAGGAATGTCTGTGGAAGGAATGTTTTTGTAAACTAAGGCTTTCTACTTTTATCTTTGATTCTTTGGATCAAACACAGTTTTGTGCTCCATTTAATTATAATTAAAGTGGATCGTTCCACCACTGACAGTAATAAATTATTGAAGTATTAACAGAGAACACCTACAAAATGTGTTCTGTTAGTTTGTGGAAAATCCATATAGATTGAAGAATAAATAGATGTTGGGCAATATTTTATTTATTTATTTATTTGGCCTAATTGTAGGCACAAAAGCAAATAAGGAATTTGAAGAGAGAGGAAGATACAGGATTAGGATTTTTTACATTATGGGAAAGAACTATGAAAAATATGTATGAATATGTAGTCAAATATACTCAAGAAGAAAGTTCTAAATAAAAAAATTAGAAATTAGGAGTTCTTTCCAATGTAAATTTTATTAATGAATTCAAGATCTCATGTCATGAAAAAGAGAAGAATGTATTGCTAATGATACAAAGCTGGGAGATGTGGCTGACACACCAGAAGGCTGTGCTGCCATTCAGTGAGATATAGACACTTTGGAGAGCTGAGCAGAGAGGAATCTTATGAGGTTCAAACAAGGGCGAATGTGGAGCCTACACCTGGGGATGAATAACCACATGCACCAGTACAGGTTAGAGACTGATCTGCCGGAGAGAAACTCTGCAGAGAAGGACCTGCTTGTACTAGTGGATAACAGGTTGGCTATCAGCCAGCAATGTGCCCTTGTGGCCAAGAAGGCCAGTGGTATCCTGGAGTGCATTAAAAAAAGAGTGGCTTGCAAGTCAAGGGAGGTTCTCCTCCCCTTCTACTATGCCCTTGTGAAGCCAGATCCGGAGTACTGTGTCCAGTTCTGGGCTCTTCAGTTCCAGAAAGATGAGGAACTGTTGGAGAGTGTCCAGTGGCGGGCCACAAAGATGATTAGGGGCCTGGAGCATCTCCCTTATCAGGAAGAGATCTGGGACTATTTAGTTTGAAGGAGATTGAGAGGGAATCTTATCAAAGCTTATGAATATCTAAAGCATGAATGTCCAACCTTTTGGCTTGCCTGGGCTGTGTTGAGTGAAGGGGAATAGCCTTGTGCCACATATAAAATATATAACATAGCTAATATATAAGAAAAAAAAGCCAACCTATTAAAGTCACAGAATGGGCTGGGCCAGGCTGCATGTGGCCTGTGGGCCATGAGCTGGGTGTGTCTGACCTACAGTATATGGGGCCAGGCTCTTTCCAGTGGCATCCAGAGATAGGCCAAGGAACAATGGGCACAAACTGAAACACAGGAGGCTCCATATGAACATGAGAAAGGAAGGTAAAGAAAGTTCTGGCAGGCTGCCCAGAGAGGTTATGGAGTCTCATTCTCCGGAGATATTCAAAACTCTCCTGGATGATTTCCTGTGCAACCTACTCTAGGGAAACTGCTTTTGCAGGAGATTGAACTAGAAGATTTCCAGAGATCCCTTCCAATTCCTACAGTTCTGTAATTCCCTGAATATGTAGAGAGAAGTGACATGGGATAAATGTTGGATTTTACATTAGTAAGCAGATTGCAGTGACATCAATACAAAGTGTATGCAAACTGCTGACACATGATAACTGCTAGCCATTTTGCTCTCCTTGCATGAATGTCCTCAAAGCACCCCAACATCTTTGGTAGCATATAGATTGCACATCAAAGAGAGCTAGGAAACATTTCTATTTGGATTTGCAAAGAAATAATATCTTAGACCTACTCTGTTTCGAATAATGTTAATTCCTAAAAAATTGTTTTTTTTTTCCTAAAAATTATTCTCTGGTGCAGTGTTCCCTGTTAGATCTGTTGGCCAGTATGTTTCACACGATGGCATCTGTCTGACTAGAAGAAACTGATACATATTCTATAATGAGTATAACTGTGTTTTTTATGGATCATGTAAGAAAAGCACATTAAAATGTATTTTCCATTTATTGAATTTTCTCTTCCTTGTTCAACTCACATCTCAGCTTCCCTGTTGTTTTTTTTGTTTTTGTTTTTGTTTTGGTTTTGTTTTTTTTTTNAAAAGGCGAGTGTTGTAATTATAAAGATGCTTCTTAGCTGACAGTTGCCTACAACTATTGACAGTTCTTCTCAGCTTTCTACTGTACAATACAATAGACAGTAAATAGACAGTAATAGACAGTAAAACTTTGACTGTGGCGTAGTGCTATAGACATGATCTTCACTGTTTGAGAATGGCAGAAAATATCTAGGAAGTAAAATAGAGATACTTATACAATCTTTATCATTCTGACAAGATCCTTTGCTGTAGTCAGTGTTCATGGTCCTCAGGAGTTCCTGAGGAAATGTGAATGCTCAGATAAGAAGGCCAATATCATACATCAGCTCTGCAGTGGAAGGATGGAACAGGTTGTGTGTTCCTTTTCCTTCTAGTACTATAAATGCTATAAAGTAGACTCAAACCGTACTTGTTGCTCATACCTTCCGGTAGGGTTATACGAGACACCTCACAGTCAGATAGAGAAAAAGATGTATTCCACCAAAACAGAATTTAATCTAATTCATTTACATGCATCAAGAATAGTGTCAGGAATCTTATTACAAAATTATGTTTGTAAGTGACTACATTTGTGGCTCATTCAAAGAAAAACCTGAAGATATCTCATTATTCAGTAGCTTCAGTATACTTTGTCTAAACAATTAGCATTTCAAAGAATAAGGTTATGTGCTAAGCAGCATCAAACAAACAGTGGAATTTTGTTGAAACAAACATAAAAATCAATAATAAGAATGGTGACAAATTTCACCTTTCTTAGAGTTCTCACAAAAACACATGTTGGAGATGAAAATATTAAGCTGCATACAGCTTAGCACTTCACAAAGTGATTGGTAGAACTGTGCTGAAATAACAGTTTTGCTGCTTTATACTGTACTGTCCTGCTTCCTATGCTCTTCTAAGATTATGAAGCACACAACAGTTGGTCATAATATGCTAGTCAGATATAAAATAGTTTTAAAAGTGTGTCATCTCACTCAAGTTGTTCCATTCAATATTGTGGTGGCCAGCTAAACTCCACCACACTGCTCTCCCACTCTTCCTTTTCAAAGGAAGGCAGAGGAGAGGAAACTGATGAGAGCAAAAAAAGACTCATGAGTTGAGGTAAGGATAATTTAATTAAAGAGAAAAGAAAGAGAGGGAAGAAATAAAAAAAGAAAATGAACCAAAAAAATAATAAATCAAAGGCTATGCGGAAGCAAAGAGATGAAAAAAAATATTCCTTAATTCCTGTCAGTAAATGATGTTTGACTGTGTCTTGGGAAGCAGTGTGTAAACATGCAAAGCAGTTGTCTGGAAAGACAAATGTTTTCACAAGAGCCCTCCCTTCTTCTTCTTTCCCAGATTTTATTGCTGACTGTGACATCATATGGTACAGGATATCCCTTTGACTAGTTTATATCAACTGGCATGGCGGCATCCCTTCCTCACCCCTTCCCCCCTTGCAGCCTACTGGCTTTGGTGGTGTTTGAATAGAGTTGCAATACTGTGCCAGCACTGCTCAGCATTAGGCAAAACTTTGTTGTGATATTAAGGCTGTTATAGCTATAAGTGCAGTGCGCAGCACTGTACAGACTGTTGTGGAGAAAGTTAATTCTATCACAGCCAGACCCAGTACAAATGTCCATCTTCTTATTTAGAGCTGGCAACTGATCTGTTCAGTCTGAGTTATAATAACTACCAGAGATACATAACGTGGTGGCCTAAGCAGTGGCTGAGGGATACAACTCAAAGTGTTTCACAGCATCATATTTCAACAACTTGTTCAGTTGGATTTCATAGAATTGCAGAGGGTGGAAGGGGCCACAAAAGGTCATCAAGTTCAACCCCACTGATAAAGCAGATTCTCTACAATAGGTCGCACAAGTAGGAGACTCAACAACCTCTCTGGGAAACCTGTTCCAGTGCTTTGTCACCCTTACCGTAATGTTCTTCCACATATTTTTATGGAACTTCCTATGTTCAAGTTTTAGGCCATTGCTCCTTGTCTTGTCACTGCACACCACAGAGAAGAGCCTGGCCTCGTCCGTTTGCCTCTCACCTCCCTTTAGATATTTATAAACATTAATGAGATCCCCCTTCATCTTCTTTTCCCCAGGCTGAACAGACACAGATTACTCAGCCTTTTCTCATATGGGAGATGCTCCAAGCCCTTTATCATATTTGTGGCCCTCTGCTGGACTCTTCTAGGAGATCCCTGTCTTTTTTTGAACTGAGGAGCTCAGAACTGGACTCAATATTCTAAATGTGGCCTCATCAGGGCATAGTAGAGGGGGAGGATCGCCTTCCTCCACCTGCTGGCCACATTTTTTTTAATGCACCCCAGGATACCATTGGCCTTCTTGGCCACAAGGGTGCACATGGCCAATGTCTTGTCCACCAGGACACTCGGTTCCTTCAATTCTGAGCTCCTCTCTAGCAGGTTGTCCTCTAGCCAGTACTGGTGCATGTAGATACTCCTTCCCAGGTGCAATCCTCTACACTTACTCTTGTCAAACCTAATCAGGAACCCTCCATTTGATGGAAAGTTACATCTGAGTATAGAGGAGAGGTTGTGCTTTCCTTATAGATATATATATTATGCTTTTAATTCTGCAAAACCGGAAAACCAAACAAATAGCTAAAGCAAAATAGTGTTGGACTTCATACCTGAAAAATATTCATAAGAAAATGAAAAGACTTTCAGAACTGAGAGCAGATAAAATATTTCTTACAGAGTGAATTGTATACATTTATGGAAATAGGCCTTTAAATACATTTTTGTACGTGAACAACAATGAATTACAGAAATTCCTAATTTCTTTAGGAGATTATTATTTGACTGTTTACCTCAGGAAGGGTGATGATAACTGATGTATATTATGAAGTAGCAAAATACAAAAACTGCATTTGTTCTAACGTGATAGTCCAGCAAGTTTATAGATAACACTAATAAAGAATGGTTGATCATTTTTCTGCGTGGATGAAAAGTGTGAATGTAATGTCACTATAGGAACACTGCTTAAAGGATATAAAGGATATAAAATGAGAAAAGGAAATGTGGGAATGGAATGTTGTTTCTGCATTGGATATTGAAAAGGGAAATTGATCTAAAGAAGTCAAATATAATGTGTTTGTAATCTGTAGCTTGTCCTTAGAAATAGCTGATGTGAAAAGTAGAAATATCATACACGTATTAGTAACATATTTTAGAAACATAGTTGCTGAATTATGTGACAAACTCAATTTCTTACAAAGCTGCAATAGATTTTAAATGTTCTAAACAATGTGGGTATAGTATTCTGAACTGGAAAACATATTGTAAGGTTGTTCCTTAGGCTAGCAAAAATAAAACATATTTAACAAGTTTCGAAGGAGCCAGGGCCTTTACACAAAGCAGGACTGTTCCGCTCTGTGGGAAGGTCAGGATGTCACAGACAGGCTCCAGGATACTCCCTTCTATCCTCCTTCCAAGCTTATCTCTATGCAAGGACGAGCAGACTTCCAAAACAATGGCCAAGTGTGGAGCGAGTAAGTGTCAGAAGTTAATTAAATAATTAGGGTTTTATGCTTGGCCAGCAAAGATTTATGTTCGCGTAGTGTTTGTGTGTCTAGTGAAGCGTCAAGAAGATTGTGAACCTAAAGTACTCAGCCAATGAGGAACTAGGGGAGAAAGAGATAAGCGTCGGGTGAAAGGGCATAAAAGATGTAACGCTGTTTTCTGTGCGCTCCTGTTTGCAGGGGGCCCGCCATTGCAATCACGAATAAAATTTTGCTTTATGGAGATACCGTCCTGGAAAATTATTTGGATATTTCCGACAGAAATATTCTAAAGGTACTATTGAAAAGACCTGGCAAGCTTGTAGTAAAGATATGGAACATAATTGTAGATGCTCATTATGTCAGATATGAAGAATTATACCTGGACTGTAGATGTCAAAGCCACTCATCTTTGATGTTCTGCAAAAGAAAATTCTAATTGTATTTTCTGCAATATTAAGTGATCTAAGAATTATCCTCCTTGTACACAAATTCTCTTCTCAGCTATCTAGCTGATGTCTCCTTGTCTTGTTAAACAAAATAGGGACCCAATATTCAGTNAAAAAAAAGTAGTGAAGAAATTTCTAGTGTTATTTGAAACTCTGAAATTTTTAAATTTGCTCAGTTGGCATTTTAGAAACAACAAAGGGAGACACAGGGGCATGTGACAAAATTCTGGAAAGGCACATCTCAGTCTTCAGAGCCTGCTGGGAAACAGAGGTACCTAGGAAAAGGCAAAATGGGAGGTATTGTTGGAGTAAGTTTTGTGGGGACAGATGGACTGTGGTGACATACAACAGGCTGTGATGTCACTGAGCAATGGATTGTGAACATACCACCCTCACTGCTTATTTTTGGGTGCTGGCAGAGTATGGCCCAATCTGTCTCGTGCCTGGACTCCTGTCGAGTGTATGTGCAATGCTTGGATGTGGAGAGAGCAATTGGTTTGGGTGCTGGGCTGTGCTTCGGGGTCTGCAGGAAGCAGCTCTTGGTGCACATCCCTATAGCCATTACCTGCACTTCCTTGGCCTGCCTGGCTCAGGCAGCTAGGATCCCATGGGGCACATATGCAGCAGCAGAGGTGCACTGTGTGGGGATGTGTCCCCCAGGGTGGCAATGGGGTGAGCACTAGAATGCAGGGATCTGCCAGGGCTAGGGCGAAAACAGAACTGGGGCTGTCCTGTGCACAGTGCTGCTTTCTTCCCCCCGTCAATCTATCACCACCAAATCATCCTATTCATACAACTTATTTTGTCACAGAACATTTAAATGGCTTGGTTATGCTGAGGAGAGGTTTTGAATACATTAACGATGAACACTGGCCTCAACAAGAGTACGGAAAATAAGCTGATTTTAGAAGCAATCACAAAGATGGTCATTCTAATTGCAGCTGTCATTAGATGTATATATTTGGCCTGGACACTGAGGTTTTAAGATGTTACTCAAAACACACACAAAACACATGTAGGTACCCATTCATCCCGAGACCCTTTCAAAACGTAATGTAATAAACTTTAAATCAATTATGGTGAACTTTCAAACAATCGCTAAAAAAAGAAACATACAGATTTAAGACAAGGAATGACACTCAAAGAAGCTGTAAGTTCTGAAACTGTTTCTGCTAAACAAGCATACTCTGATTTCTAGGAAAAAAAAGAGAACAAGGTGGACAAACATGAAGTATTTGATCTTTACATGGACATAAACAAAACCAAATGATTGTTGGTCAGATTCTGTTTGCTTACTCATACTTAATATTATTCTCTCCATGCAAAGTTCTATTCAGTAGCAGTACTTGCAGAATATGTAATTTATTATGAGATCATCAAAATTCATTTTGAAAAACAAAACCTTTTGAAAAGTACACAGATTGTCAATAAGAAAACTCTACTCTGAGAAATGCTGAGCATCTTCTTCCATTGACTTCTCCCTGTGCACAGGAGCTGTTAATCTGACAGAAGTATGCTGATGCAGCATCAGGCAATACCTAACAAAAGATCAGGAAAGTCAAGAAAATGGCTTTCAACCTGTGAACCTAATTTAGTGTGAATCCTGTGTTGACATGACTGAGGATGGAAAGAAATAGAGTTCTGGTTGTTTCTTCACACCAACTGCAAATCAGACCTAAATATTTGTGTATTGTTTGTTTTTGTTACTAAATATAATGTACTTTCTTATGGAAGTCTGAATAGCTATTCTGTTATTTCCAGGCTCATTTAAGCAAACCAAGCCTAATTTACAACTTAGATTTCTAAACACAGAAACAAGAATTACCTGGACTGTTTTTTCTCTTTTGGAGATTATACCCTACTTTTGCCTAATCTATCTAGAGGTTTTATCATTATATTCTTAGATGATCCTACACTGAATAGGCATGGCACAGTTAGAATTCAGACAAGCGAGAAGAGTGCTGCAGCTCTCTGTATCTTGTGCCAGAGTCAGAACAATAGCTCTGTATCTGGGCAGCCTGCTATGATTACCCCTGGTTTACCATACTACACAGAAATATTAACTCTTCCATGCACGTGCTTCCGTCATCCATCCAGCTCATTGGATGGATGAAGCAACTGAGAATTAGTTTCTCACAATTACTGTGATCTGTCTGATACTGCAGGCATAATACAAAAATTGACCAATTGGAGATCTGGGATCTTAAATGTTAACCTTTTCCTTAACAATCAGTTCAAACTTCCATGAGGTTGTCCTGAGGACAGCTGCCAGGAACCTCCTGAAAGTAGGAGAACTGTGAAGCTTTGAGGGCTTTAGCACTGCCTGAGTTGCTCCTTCAGTTTTGGAGCATACTTTATTGGAAGAAATTTAGACTGATGGACAAACAGCAAGCTGCTGGGGTAATAACACTGGTAACTCCCTTGTGAATTCAACTGTTGAGTTTTAGCAAAAGCAGAAAGTCAGAGAGTAGGGCTTGGTAAGGAAAGAACTGTTTAACTAGGAAGCTTGGAAAACAAATAGGTGCTTACTAGAGTGGAGCAGCCTTACCTCCTAAAAATATTATAGCTGAAAAAATGCTAACAATGGAGGAAAAAGAAGTGAAATTGCACTATAGTTGTATTCAAAACCCTGTTTCGTTTGACCATTATTTGTTTGAAAAAAATAAAGTGAATGAAGAGCTCCTAAGGGATACTTCTATTTCAGTTGGATTGAGCTGGTGATACACACAGCATCAGTGACTTTTGTTCAGTTTGCTAAGCTGCCAGATTCCAAGTCATCAGGATATCTGAAGCAATGATCCCAGCTATTTGATCACACAGAGATCAAATAGTTGTAAATAAGAAAACATGAACTTGAGAATTTATGTCCAAAATATTCCACTAAAAAAGCTTTTTAAAAGTTATCTTAGAATTATATTTCTTTCATTAAAAATACTTTATTTTCACAGTCATTTACTTGTTACACTCAAAGAAGGAATAGAGATTAGTTGCTCTGAACCCTGGAGAATAAAAATATCCATCATTCTTCTTTACTAGATTTTGTGTTNTTTTTTCTGAAGGATAAACATGAGTTCTGCTCTGATAATAAATAAAATACAATGCATTTTGGAGGAACGATCTTCGAACTGACAAGATTATTTTACCTAGTGGCTTTCTGGGAAGTTTTTCATGGTTCCCTTTCTGAAAACATGCTATTTACTCTCAGCTGGAAACACAGTCAACTTCACATCTCCTTAGGTTTTTAGAGTCCTGGGAAATGAAGCTGAAACCATGCATTGTTAGTTACCCCGCTATGATTTGGAAGGTTGGTAAATGTGAGGCAAATTATATGATATTGGTACACAAGTCACTTTTCTCATATATGGTAAATTGCAGCACAAAGAGTACATAAAAAGCAATTAAGTGATTTGTGAACTAGGCTCTTGACATATTCAAAAATTACTAAGGTGAATTACTCCTTGGATTGTAAGATGATTATAGTACCAGTCTTCCTCTCATCAACAATGTAGTCCTCATACAGGCACAATTGCAATGGAGTGCTGTATTTTTATATGTGGCCCACACTCTAATTAGCACATTCTAATTTCAAGCTTAAAAGAAAACCACATGAAACATATGGCTTATAGCATTTTATTGTTAACAGCTAAGCTGTATGTCTCACTGTGAGACAAAAAGCCAATCTTTCTTTTCTTTGATTCAGCCTTGCTCCTTGTTTTTTAATTCTATCAGATAATTAAATAACCCAAACAAGATGAAATGAGTTACTTAATTTCTTTAGGAATTAGAGGTAATTTAGGTTTGAGAAACTACTTTTTCGAGTATTTGAATGTTTTGTTTATAACAGCTTAGTTCAGCTTGTTTATTTACTCATTTCTTTTCATCTGCAAGGTTTAAAATCAATCAATGATGTCCCAAATTCTGGCTATATTTAATGAAAGAAATAACACTATTTATTTCTGCAGGAAAATGCACAATACTTTCCATATCTTTTCCCTTTCTCCCTCTTTTTTTTTTTTTCTTTAACTATCATGTTAATAGCGTTAGACTCCCAAGCTGAGAGTGTTGCTAATGGCAGAGACACAGAGCATGCTAATTACTTGCAGAGAGGTCATAAAGTCAGTGAGAGACAGGTTCTGATAAGATGGAGCAACTGAAATATTCATAACTTCCTCTTCTTTCTCTTCTCCGTTATTTTTTTTCCAAAATGCTTACAAGTCTCTCCATATCTCCAATGAAGTATAAGATGTCTTCATTTTAACACAGCTTTCTTGGTGGATTTTTGTGGTGTAAAGCAGATGGCAGTGCTCCTACCATCTCTTCAGAAAAGAATACATTAAGGGTAGTGCCCCACTGGCTCTTTGATAAGACGGGTCTGAAATCATCAAAGGCTGTCCCTCTTCTTTCCATCAAAAAGTACAACCAGGGCCTACAGAGACCACTGTCTATGGAAGATGATAGCAGTAATTAGCCTTTATGATAGATAAATCTTCATCCTCTGATGATCAAAGACAGCTAAAATTATCAAATTATATGTGGCAGTTTTATAATATGAATAAAATGAAGCAGCTTTATAATCTCTGTGATCTTGCTACATAGAGCGTTAACTCTGCTTTAAGTGCACTTAACATTAGTTTGGTTGCTTGTTTCAAACACAGGAGCTTTTTTTTTTTGTTAAAAATACTTCTATATTTAATCAATGCAATGAAATGATTTGATAAAATACACGAGAGAAGAGATCAGCAGAAGGGGAATAGGAAAATTTTATTGTCTTCCCCCTTTTCTCTTTCCTTCCTTTTGTTTTGATGTATGTGTTTCTGCTTCTTCCCACCTGTCCTTTCTACCCTTGCATGTCTGTTACAGTCTTATTAGGAGCAGCCTGTCTGGGTGCTGAGCAGGAGGTGGGACTCCTTGACCTCTCTCAAAATCAGTTTTATTTGAAGATGAGGAGCCGATCATCCAATAAAACTGGTAAGATATCTGTACTTCTTCACACAGAAGATAGGAACATAATTCCTGTGTTAATGACAAAGTCTTAAAGGCAAAGAACTAAGGATGTAAGAATCTAGAAATCTGTTGCCATTTAGCAAGTAGAATTTCTTTTTCCCTTGAGAGTGAAGGTCCTTATCCCTGTGATCTGCCTGGAAAATACTTAAAAGTATGTTTTCATTTAAAATTAAATTCTCCATCTTCTAAGTAGAGAGGATTTCTTTCTTTCTTTCTTTTCTTTCTTTCTTTTCTTTCTTTTCTTTCTTTTCTTTCTTTTCTTTCTTTTCTTTCTTTCTTTCTTTCTTTCTTTCTTTCTTTCTTTCTTTCTTTCTTTCTTTCTTTCTTTCTTTCTTTCTTTCTTTCCCCAGCAATGATGATGTATTCCTGAGCATTCTTAAAATATTATTTTTTCTATTTCAAAGTTGGCTGCATTGCCAGTGGTGGGTAACGTTTTCTTCTGAAACATGTGTAGATGCATTGCAGTCTGTCAGTAGCGTAAGGACTTAGTTACTATTAACATGGTGATACTGAGCTCTGTGATAGCTAACTTCAGGCAGCTCATTTCTGGAGTTACCAAATCCTGCTGCATACCTACCACTAGGATCCTGGCAGGAATCTCAGAGTGGGTTTTCGCATAGCCCTGATGTTACATGCACAGTCAAAAGTCAACCTGCTCAGTAGGAAAGCCTTGGCAGACAGGGCTTTGGGAAACCATGACATCTGGAGTAATTTAAAATGACCTCTCTGACTGTGAAATGAACTGTGAGTGCCCTCATGGTCAGTTTACAAGTCCCCATTGCAAAGCACTAACTAATAACTGAAGGGTGAGATGGCAGCGAGCAGCTGGAAGGCCATCACTCCTGAAGCTACCACAGCTACTGCACAGGCAGACGTTGGGCTGCATTCCAGGTTCACTCCTGGGCCACTGTCACTGCTCGTCTGCCCTTTCATGCACCCAGCAATTACAGAGAGCTGAGCTTTCTCCTCTGGAAAGGGTCAGGCAGGAGAGAAGGATGCACGGCAGGGAGAGTGTGGAGGCAGCACGAAGGCCTGAGCAAGGACTGGGAGGCCAAGAGGGCAGCTGAGCTGGGGACACGGACCCTGGCCAGGTGGTAAGAGAAGCACAGGCAGATTAGCTGGGTTCTGATTTATCTCAGCATTAAAAAATTGCATACCACAACCAACTTCAGACTTAGGAAATGAAACACTTATAGCCTTTAATAATTTCTAACTGGGGAGAGATGAGTGGGATGTGAGATTACAGTTTTCAATTTAAGCACCTCGGTTCTATTTATGTCTGATGTTAGGCTTTTATTTCCTGTTTTGGATTGGATTCCAAGTTTATATTTAAATAGTTTTAGGATATTTCCAAATAAAACAATAAAATAAGCTTAAAAAAAGGGAACAGACTTTGAGAGTTATCATCCTGTTCTGATAATGACCTCAAACATTAAGGCACAGAAGAACCACTTCTATTGCTGTTTTCAGATACTAACAGCTATTGTTATTACTATACAAAATGTGAAAATACAATATGTTCCATATGGGAATAACTCTAGTTGCCAAGGTGACTGAATAGAATATATCTCCGATACATAAGTAACTTTCAAAAAGAGAGTGATAAGACAGATGGAGAAAAGAGGTAAATGTATGGTGTAGTGCTAGGAGTTATATAACAATATATTTCAGTTTTATTATCCAACTAATAGAGTTCTTCTTTCAGTCAAATATAATTTCAGGAAAATAATTTGAAGCTCCAAAGTACTATTACTATTTGGGATTATAGTTTAGTTTGTTTCAGAGCACTCTTTACTTCAACTAGTCTTATTAAAATCAAAGGTTTTGTTACTTGTTATACACTTCTGTCTAAATAATTTGATGCAAAGGGATATTTTTTCTAGCATAATTTCTTTTTTTTTCTTTTTAAATGGATGTAGAAGATGGCTTTGCATGAATCACAAATATTTTTGTGATGTTTGAGACCTCATCTTTACCAGCTTCTTTTTGAATCATAGTCCTTAGCATATTTCTCTCTCTCATGGACTAGGCAAAGACCACATCAAAGTCAACTCAAAGGCAGCAGCACTCAGATGAAGCACTGAACTAGCATGAGTTTGTGGTTTGGTACTGCTACCATCTGTCTTTGTCATTCTGACACAGAGCTCCAAGTTTGCTTCAGAGGAAGGCCTTTGGATGCTGTTTATGACGGTAGTTTCCCTATGTTGATATATGTGGATGCAATGAGCTGGCTTGTCTTCATGTCTTTCTTAACATTGGGATAACAATAATTAAGCAAATGCACAAATAAGCTGTAGTATGATGCCCTCTAATGCTACATTTGCCCAAATGAACATGAAGGCCTTAAATGAATGCTTATTCCTTTATTCCTGTTCTTTCTTAGTGGAGGAAAAAAAAGGAAAAAATATAGCTACACTTGGATTTTGAGACATGTTCTACAATGGTGAATAATAGGTTTGCTCATTTTAATGTGGCCATGATATAGCTATTATTGTCTGTCATGTCTAAGCCAGGAAATGTGAGCGTCCTGAGATATTTGATTGTGGAGAACTTATGATCCAGTTAATTGAATATGAACAATTAATGAGTTGCAGCATTCAGAGTGCACATGGTAAACATAACCTAGGAGTGAACTGGGTTGAATGTTCTATGTTGAATATTTCTTTGTGGTTGTGACTGAGAGTAAATCATTTAAAAGAAGCAGTCGTATATAGAATTATAGAATCATAGAATCATAGAATCATCAAAGTTGGAAAAGACTTCTAAGATCATCCAGTCCAACCATCCACCTACCACCAATGTTTCCCTGCTAAATCGTGTCCCTTAGTATAACATCTAAATATTTCTTGAACACCTCCAGAAATGATGACTCAACCACCTCCCTGGGCAGCCCATTCCAGTACCTAACTGCTCTTTTGAAAACAAATTTTTCCTCACATGAAACCTGAATCTCCCCTGGTGCAACTTGACAGCATTCCCCCTAGTCCCATCACTAGTAATGTGGAAGAAGAGGTCAGCCCCTACCTCATCATCACCTCCTTTTGGGTAGTTGTAGAGAGCTATACAGGATATGTTATACATTTTTAATCAGTGATCTAGTGACACATCCAGTATCAGACTAATAGTCCAGAAAAAGCCTTCTTGTTTCATTGCTAGACTGTCTGTCTGAGCCAACAACCACATTTTTGATGCTCTTTGTTGTAACCAGCTGTTTAATGTTGAGATTTTATCCATTCTAAACTTATTCTTGAACTAGCATTCAGCCAGCATGAAAACACACAGGAGGTTCTTCTCTAGAAAGTAAATAATAAAATAGCTTCCCTTGGGAGCACAGTAGCTACCTGGATAGTAGTAAATGCAGAAGCAATCTCAAGTCAAATAGGTTCAAATAAAATGAGTCTTACTCCAGTTTACAGATATTCCAATCAATGTGTTAATTAATGAGTCAAGAACTGCAAATACTTTAGATAAACAGAGAAAAGTGTTGCATCAATTTTGCCTATGGAAACAAATTAAATTTACAGCTGCAGCTATATTTTGTAAGGAAGAACATATAACTGGCAATACCAGGTGGCAGGCATATTTTTGGAATCCTGCTACTCCTCTGTGTTTTCTTGAGTACTAGATCGCTTGCTCTTTAATAAAGCTAATTAATCTTATTATCTGATACAAAAATAAATAGATAAAAAATTGCCTTTAGGAAGCTTCTCTTTAGCAGGGAAAACCAGTGGTGCAAAATTCCAATGCTGAATACCGTCCTCATTCACACATGAGCTGCTTAATCCATAGCAATATGGTGTGGTAGGGATCAAAGACACTCATTTGCTCCAAATCTAGGTGTAAGATGAGCAGAAGTGGCACAAATTTGGAAGCATTCCTCTCTCAAGGACTAAAGGAAAATGAGATCTTCTGCCTTCCAGTCCCGGAGCAGACCCAGTACCTTGGCCTGCACATCAATTGCAGCCTTTCAAGCTCATATCTGGATGATGGCATTTGACACATCTTCCCTGAAGCACAGCTGCTTAGTATTTCTCCCTGGCAGTGGGCTTCAGATGTTTCATATTCTAACATCCACAAACCAGATCTTTGT
Organism: Pavo muticus; assembly: GCA_016647715.1. Classification (NCBI taxonomy): domain Eukaryota; kingdom Metazoa; phylum Chordata; class Aves; order Galliformes; family Phasianidae; genus Pavo; species Pavo muticus. The sequence goes on from JACDJE010000198.1 coordinate 700,074, forward strand.
GCAAGCTGCAGTGTTCAAGAAGGAGGCAGATCCTTTGCTGCTTCTTACCTCCCTTCCATGTGTGATCTGAGGATAAGAGGAAACAATGCAAGTTGCAAACTAGCTCTTAGTAAATCTTAAAGCAAGCAAACAAAGAAAATAACTCCTTCAGGAGAACAGCCGTAAGGAAGCTGAAATTGTATAGTAAAAATTCTAGAGAATATTCTTCTCCTAGAAGATGTTAACCTTAATTCTCCTTTATAAATGAGTTGTCACAATCAAGTACAGTATATGAGCAAGAAGCCAGACATTTCAGTCTCTATCTGGCTTTTGTTTCCTACAGAAAAAAAAATTAGCTAGCCTGAAGAGAAGGGGATGCTCAGACTGAATTATCTAATAGCAATCTACATGTGTTCTTCTGAATTGCTGAACAGTTTGTAATATTAACCCCATGATGTGCCCTTCTTCACCGTGACATTAGCAGGTTGACTATTCCTCCCTTTCTTTCTTTTTCTGCTAATTTTTCTTGTTTTTGAAAATATTTTGTATACTATTTAACGTATGTTACTTTTTTTTAAAATTTTCCCCTAAAATCAATGACAAAATTCTTCTTAACATGAGTGGGATCAATTTTACTCCAGATAGCTTCAGAAAGCCATTATTTGCAGTTCTGATTGCTTCTTTTCTTCCTGCTCCAGCATGATCAGCTTTTCACACATACATATCCTTTGAGGCCTTTAAAACCGGTTATTAACTCACATAGTTGACTTCTGCTTGGAGAGAGAGAAAAAAAAAGGAAAAAAAAACCCATTTCTCAGTGGAACAAGGAAAGACACTATCGGTCAATGAAGTACAATCTCCAGGAGACCCAGGGATCAGCTAATGATGAAAGACTGTCTCCAGTGGAATTTGTCCGACACAGATCTGCACTAGAGTGCTCAGCATGCAACAAAGCCAGCACTAAGCTTCCCATGCTAGTTCTTATTCCATATTGCATGCAATGGGACTGTGTGCTTTGTGCATACATACTTGTGCATATCTGAGAAACACACCTGCGTAGATAGTGTTTTAAAAACTAAATGTTCAGTGAGTATATGGACAGACATATATCATTCCATACTTGCATTATTCTTGATAGAAATTTTCCCAAGATGTTTCTAGCTTTTAATTTTACCCTTAGATAGCAAACTGGGATTTTCAACTGTTAGATTAATAATAATAATAATAATAATAATAATAATAATCTTTCTTGTTTCCTTATAGAAATTTGACCCTGTGTTATGTTATAATGACTCAAACTCCATTTCTCCGGTGTCTCTAGACTAATTTGGTACCATCAGTAGTTACTGGTACAGTGGTCTCCAGAGGTACAAAATGCTGAACCCCTTCATGTGGCCTTTTGAATTTTTTATTTCCAGCAAGTGAGTAGGGGCAAGAAAATGAAGACCTATCTTCTAATGAAGCTCCTCTGTGTCTTACATTTACTATCTGTCACTGACTGACATTATCATGTCATTAATACCTTATGTTTTTCATCCCCTATGAATTTATATCGGATAATACAATGTCTAAGAGATTCAAGAGCTTGTTTTTTGTTGTTTTTTTTTGTATTATTTTCTACCTTGTTTTTGTTAAGCTTAAATATTCATATTCATATTTTAGTTCCTTTCCTGAACCATATCTTTAAGCTTTTTAATCTTTGAATTATTTTAGTCCCCAAATGACTAAAGTATTTGTATAACTGACATACTAGTGTTTTCCATCATTACAAAGCTGAAATTCAGTTATGATTTTTTTGCTTGTGGGGTTGTTTTTTCTTTCATGGTTTGTTAGCAGTTCAAGACTTCTTGACTTGAATGTCATAGTGCAGCTTTTCTTAACTATTTTGATCCATTTGTTGTGGAATTGAAGAGCATATGATGTGTTGAGCTGTAGACTCAGAATTATAACTGGCACCAAATCTCAGAGTGATTATCGCATACAGCTAGTGAAAGTGTCTGTACAGACATACCTTTCTTCTTCCACATATGAAATGTGTCCTATAAATTCCAATTGAATGTAACCTTCATTTTAGATACTTAATGAAAAGAGGAGACTATTTTCAGCATGGGGTTTGAATAGCTTTCTTTACATCTCAGAAACACAAAATATTTGTGTGTGTGTTATTAAAAACTCTTACTAAACAGAGAATTTATGCATATGCTTAAATTTCAGCTGCAATGGGGATCTAGTATTCTTTGTGATTTCTCTCAGGTCTGTTTTCTACTGTTATCTTCTGTTTTGTAGTTTAATCCTTCTTCACCACCCACTGGAGGATGCTGTATATTTTGGTAGAACAGTTTCTACTGAAGTTTATCCTCTTCATATAACTCAACTGTGTGTAGATGCTTTATAGACATGTAATTCTGGATGAGATCTGATGAGATCACAAAGTAGCCTCAAACACATGGGGAAGAGCAAGCAAAATTTTTTCTTGTCTGCTCTTTGTCAGCACAGCTAAGACCCAGCCATGGGTGAAGAAAGCTTTACCAGACGTGGAAAGTCCAGACAGTGTTGACAAAGCAGGAGGATAGATATGTGTGCACTGCAAATTCTGACACTGTTCTGAGAAATGAGAAGATTCTTGCTGTTTTCATTGTTCTCTCTTGCATGAAGGGATTCCTGTGCAAATCTCCTGGCAGCCCTGTAACTGCACTGGCTCACTTCTGCAAGGTCCTCAACACTTGCTTTTGGTAAAGCCAAAAATTGTTGACTTTATTTAGTATCCTTTCATTTTGGCAGTACATGAAATCAGTGCATTCTGACGTTTGTTAAGTATGTGTGTTGTGCACACTACAGATGTGAAGTCTCAATAGGTACAGTCAAGTAAAAGAAAGCTGGCAAGGAAGTTCACCTCTTTAATCATCCCCACTGAATGGTAAACCAGCTCCCTGTCTCTGTTTCAGAGTGCCCAATTAGGCTTATGTAGAAGAAAAATAGATGTACTTCTGGGAATAGCTCACAAGGACTGCTGCCCAGAGTGGTGTTAGACTGCACCCTGCTTATCACCCTTCCTTCCACACAGTCCTCTGGGACTATACAGGGGTACTGACTCCCAGAAACATCTTCATGTCATAAAAACACGATGCTGGTGAGTCCAGAATGCCTCGTGTTATTTCAGACATAATGGAAACCAAGCCAAAATAATTGTTGCATTATTTGCACATCAACACTGTAGATCCAAGGCCTAATGCTGTACAGGATAGATGTGGCCAATAGGCACTCAAAATTGCAGTTTCTGTTCTTTGTGAACATAGGATATGGATTGCTATAGCTTGCTTGTCCATGGATTAAGTATCTGCTTGTGGAATTATTTTATTTAGATGTATGAAGGGAGTCAAACATTTTCTAAGGTATTCAAAAGATCTTCCAGTAAGATACCCTTTGTTTACTAAGATCTAGCTTCATATAATATTACTGAGTAAAAATAGTTGAAAACTTTTATTTGAAAGAAAAATTCATTTTCTAAAATTGTAATCCACACATACACGCAGGCTGCTCCAAAAGTAATGCCTCCCATTTTATTATGTTTGCCCACAACATCAGAGGCAGATGTTGGTGGGATGACAGTAGAGGCTGAACCTTCCCAACAGTATTTCATTACATGCTGTTGCCGTGTGACAGATGGCAGCAGAGGGGCAGTCTGACAAAATGGCATCTGAAATGGAAGTGCATTTGAAGAAAAGGTGTGTACTTGAAATTCCCTCCATATGTAAGACAGACCTAATTACAATGTCTAAATTGTTTTTGTTTTCACCAGAAGGATGTAAAGGTCTATGGCAATTTTTCAAACCACCAACTTTGGATGGTTCTACAACACGACATGTAGTTGGTCAGGTTGGGGGGTAGGACCATGGAGATCAACATAGTTTCCACAGTCCACCAATGTGAATGCTGGAACTCATCCATTTACACTTCTATTGAGAGTGATATTCCCAAACAGAAAATGGAGAAATGGAAAAACCCTGAAGTAGCTGTACGTATAGTAAGAACAAATGCAGTTATGGTTCAAAATCCAGCATTACAGCAGGAAAGGGGAAGGGGAACGAAAGGGAAAGGGAAAGGAAAGGGAAGGGGAGGAAAGGAAAGAGAAGGAAAGGAAAGGGGAGGGGAGGGGAGGGAAGGGAAGGGAAGGGAAGGGAAGGGAAGGGAAGGAAAGGAAAGGAAAGGAAAGGAAAGGAAAGGAAAGGAAAGGAAAGGAAAGGAAAGGAAAGGAAAGGAAAGGAAAGGAAAGGAAAGGAAAGGAAAGGAAAGGAAAGGAAAGGAAAGGAAAGGAAAGGAAAGGAAAGGAAAGGAAAGGAAAGGAAAGGAAAGGAAAGGAAAGGAAAGGAAAGGAAAGGAAAAATGGAAAATACCTTCAAGCTGCAGCCCTTTGAACCTCTGAAGACTAGCTGTTGCATTAGAGATAGATATTTGTTTTTTTCTACCATCTCTGGGATCCGTGCTGTAATACATGCCTAAGTATACAATGTCCTCTTTGAAATCAGTTTGGCTATGGAGTGTATGCAAGGCAGAAGTGTATGTAGTGTCTATTAAAATGCTTATGAAAAATAGATAAAGCCTTTCAAACTTTAATAATATGCTATTTGATTTTGCCAGCATTATACACAACAAATTGCCTACCTAGGCATAAGAGCCTGAAAGTCATCAGGCTAAGAAGGATTCCTGGAGTTAAAATACAGGAGAGCTTACTCTAGCAGACACTGACAAACTGCCAGTTTTGAGGGCAAAAAGAAGGAAACAAGTTCTACATTTTGACTTGTGTAAATGGAAAGGAACTGGATATTCAACATGAGCAGAAGGACAGACCAAACATGGTTGGGACACAAAAGAGAAAATTACTGTACAGGTATGTTCAGGAAGATCTAGTAAGAGAAACCTTACTAAACATTACTAAACATAAATTTGCCTGTGAGCTTCCTGAGTTGATCTGGAGGCAGCTTTCTGCCAAAAGATGCCAAATCACCATTAAAAAAATAAAAATTAAAAACAAATAAAAACACCTGAAGATTCCTAGAGGTGTTGAATTTCTACTGAGGCCTCTTTGGATGGTGAGCAGCTACTTGTAGGAGAGGAAGTTTCAGGAAGTGCCTCAAGGAAACAAATTAGTCAGCCAAAGCCTGGACAGAAAGATATAAATTGCACCAATTTACAGGATCTCTTTACCCAGTCTGGTTGGGAAAAAAAAAAAAAAATTACTGCTTCCCTTTACTTCCCTTCCTGTTTCCCTTGGATTTGTCCTTGTCCTTATAGGATACGTTAAAGGAATATTTCTCTCTTTTTCCTTCTATCATTCTGGGAACGCTCGCAGAAGAATGACTGATCACAGATTTTTATGTAGGATTTCACAGTAATTCCAATGCCATCCATTTGTGCTCAGCACAGTAATATTGCTCTTGTCCTCTGCCTGCCCCTCACTGCTCCCATGATAACTGGCAGCACAGAGGTGAAGTGATCTATAAATGTTACACATACCTTCTAGCTAGCCAGCAAGCAGATACTATCGTTTCTCTTCATTATTCTTATTCTTTGTTTTGACCTCAATCTTGGTTACAGTGCTTAATATGATTTATTTATTCATAAGATGCTAAACTAACAATATTGAGTTTAGCTTGGGTTGCCCATGAGACATGGAAGAGAAGTGCTGACATGTTATTGCTAAGGGCAATGGGCAGATTACTCTGCATTAGATTCAGAGGGTGCATTTATTCATCTATAAGCATTTTTATAGTAACTGTAATTGTAACACCTGGGCAATGTACATGCACTATAAAAATGTTGAGAACTGTCCATTAGGATAGTTAATCCTCTGTCCAGCTCCTGGTTTAATTGAGACATTGGGCCTTTGACTGTGTTACTGTTTCTAATTTAAGGCATGCATCAGGGAAAAGCCAAGGCTCACAGCTGTGAAAATATGTGAGTAGATACTTAGATGCTGGAGGCCGAATCTGGGCAGGAGGAGCATAGAGAGTATCATAGCAGATGTGCTTATAGATAGGTTTAAAGATGATATTGTTTTCTTTGTTGTAATAGTGCTGGGTAAATTTTATTTTATGACTAGCATTCCTGTTAGAAATCTAAGCATCAAGGGGCCTGAAACTAATCAAGGTTGAATTTGGTTAATAGTTCTGGTAAGAACAAATAGGGGAGGAATTTAAGAAATGTCAAAACATCTCATTTTGACCTTTCAAAAATGAAATGTTTCATTTCAGAAATGCCAAACCATTTCATTTTGACATTTGTAAAGTGAAACTTTGACTTTTTGATTCAAAATGACATTTTTTTTTCCTTAAAAATTGACCTATATTTTTGCTCAAATAGTATGAATCTGAAATAAAATAATTCCTGGATGCTTCAAGTTGAATAATTTTTTTTTTTTTTTTTTTTTTCAGAAAAAGCAAAACAAATCCTGGTTGGTTTTTTTTTCCACAATTACTTTCATAACCTGTTTTTTTTTTTGTTTTTTTTTTTTTAGCTTATTTTTAATGGCTACTCAGATTCACTTTGTACTTTCTTTCTCCTGTTTACTGTCTGCTCCTTTTTAACTGTATATGCAAAAAACAGCAGAACTGATGCTCTTGTCTTAGGACTGTGTCTGCTGCAACAAAAAGCAGCATGATCTAGTCATGGAATGCAAATGCCCATCACTTAGAAACTACATCAGAAAAAACTAAAAACATGCTTGAGCTGATTGATCTCTTGCAATGTTTTTGTTGAATTTGAAATTGGTTTCAGGGAATTTTTGACTCAATTAAAAGATCACAGAGGAAAGGAGAATGTTAAATACTTCTGTCATTGAAAGGCTTTTGCCAACAGTCTTCTTCACTACTGGTTTGGAAGTGGCACTTTTAAAGGATTAGATTTTAAAGTAGGCCCAAATATAGAAATTATTGATGGAGTGCCAGGCAGTGAATGAAATTGCATCAAAATGAGTTCCTAAACCATAGCTGAACATGTGCAGGAACATTTACAGAGCTAAAGCTCAGTAAATGCACCTGAAATTAAAGGCAATACTACATTTGATATGCAATCTTCTGTGGATTTCAGCATTAATTTTTATGAGAATGGGGCTCTGTTTCTTTAGTTAGGTTTGATATTGTATGGTGTTCTATATATGGTCAGTGACATACTGCTGTTTTACACAGAGAGTCTACTGTCTATGCAGCAAGAATTTGCAGGGAAATGGGTGTACAGCTATGAACAAATTTATCCATGGTAATATAGAGGATAGTGGTGTATTTGGAAATCAAACTCGAGTAAATTCTTGCACATTTACGTAATGAGCAAGGCTTTGAAAGTTTTGTAGGAAATGGAGGAACATGGATGACTTTTCAGTTCATGTTAGGTTTGAGGATAAGAAGTGTAGAAACAACAGTAAAGACCAGTGATTAAAGTTGAGAGAGAAAAATTTATCTCATAAAAGAATTCAATTTTTGGTCTTAGGATTTATTAATAGGGGCAAAAAGGAAAGGAAAGGGTATGGGAAGGGAAGGGGAAGGGGAAGGGAAGGGAAAAGAAAGGAGAAGTTTATCCCATTAGCTTCATTAATAAAAACAAAATTCTTTGTTGATTCATTTTCATGGCACAACATTACAGAGCAGACACATATCCAGAAGTCTTAATTCTTTATAATAATCTTGATGTATAAAAAACAGTCTTTGAAATTTAAGGAAAGCGTAGGCCACATTCTACTTCTATTGTGTTAGGCAGCAAATATTTCAGCAGAAGCCAGATCTACAGTCTCAGAGCCAACTACATGGAGACTGTTGGAAATGGTGAGCATTTTGTTCCAAACCTCTAAAAATCAAAGTAACTCAAAGATAGCAAGAGCTGTTGGCAGATACATGGTTTGCAAGAAATTCATTTTAGCAAAATCACAGATAATGATAACTTCCATCTTCAGATAGACTGTTCATAAACAGTACCTGGACAGATGAGATTCAGATAGAATCTACATGAATGCTGAGAGATTCTTATAATTTGTTACATACCTGATGAGCTCTTGGAATTTAATCACAGTACAGAATACTGATGTGATACATTTCTGCAGTGGTTTACATGGGACCATTGCTCTCCTACTATCAGTCTTCTGACAGCTAGCACTTAAAATTGGGATTTTTCCTCAACTGTTGGAGGAATATGGTTAGATTGGGTATCTTCTGTCAGAATCTTTTTAGCTCCCCTGATTATGAAGAAAATCTGAATAAAATAACTGGAGCTTAACCAACAGACTCATAATCCCCAAAGAAAATAAAACTTAGCCTTTTAGATCTAATGAAATTTTTTGTGAAATGACCAACAGAAGAACAATGGAAATTCTCAAAAGTCATTGTATGATGCTTCAGGTATCCAGAATAAGACAAGAATCACTGTTCAAAGTAGTTGTCTTGTAAAAACCTTCACCATTATGAGCCAGAATTTTTCAAATTTCGGGGATAATTACTTCCAACTTCACATACATTAAAGAACAAAGTGGGAGAAAATAAGTATGGATTTTCAAAAGAATGCAGAAACATAAAAAAAAATCTTATATTTGTTCTATCTACAGTACATTATTCTTACAGTAAGCTACAAACATCTGAGATGTTTTTTGTTTGATATATGCAGTAATGTTGTTGAACCTAAATTTGATCACAAGATCTTCTGATGCATGAATGATCAAAAGTTGTAGTTCAGGGAGTTTTCAGCTAAGTGAATTTGTCTTGGGTTTACTTAATTTTAAACTAGTAACCTGAATCTTAATGCAACTGAGTGAGAAAAAGGTCTTGTTCTTTGAAGAGTAAAATTAATGAAGTCTTACTTCCATATATTGTGTTTCACAGATGATATCTTTAGAATCTAATCTTTTGACATATCTAAGTCATTTACACTGTTGGTATCCTATAGGCTTACTGAAGTATGTCATAATGGTTGGGCTGATGTTGCAGTCATTTTCAATGATGAAACTAATGCAGTGTTTACTCATTTTTAAAACTTAATATCTTACATATTCCTAATTTTCTTTCAAATGTGCTGGTAATTTCCTAGTAGTTATGCAAAATGTAATAAAGCAGAATAGACATAATCATAGGAAGAAGAATAAAAATATGGATTCCACTAGAAATAAGCACTGGAAATAAACATATCCTGTCATCCAAAAGGGGCATATTGGAACATATTTAATATACGAAGAAATAGATACAAGGTGGTACTTCTAAGCAAGGTAAATCTCTGTGCAATCATTGCATTTGAGAAATTTTGAAAGAACTTCTAAATATTTTCTGAGAATATTTTATGTCTGTGGTATTTAGGGGTATGATAAAAGCAATGCAGTGTAAATGGAAAAACCTTTCAACGCTTATGGTAAGAAGGTGAATAGAAATACTTGAATACAACCTTTGATACATTATAGACACCAAACATGAAGGAGCACATGAAGGAGGAAAGAGAATAGACAATTTTTTTACAGATATGATTATAAATATTTTTACATTCATAAGGTCTGTAGTGAATTAAATGGTTAAGCCATTGAATTATTTTTTATGTTAGCCTTGCCCAGCCATCTAGAACTAGAAGTCAGAACAACAAGAATTTACTTAGAAATTACCATATAGGAAAAAAAAAATACGTGTTTATTTCAGTCTTTCATTAGGGAATCTAATATGGAAACTATGAAGGATAAAGGATAGGAGAAAGAAGAGGATCGATAGATAATTAATTCTTAAACTGACATGAAATTACAAGCAGCAGCTGATGAATGGTGATAGTTACCTAAACTACAGTTTCTGAACTTTCTAAACAAACTATTTTGTTAATACTCAAAGATACAGCCTATTCACATTTACAATAGTTATTGTTATTTGCATTTTATATTCATGAAGTATTACTTATGAAAAAGTATTTTAAAAACTAAAGGAACTATTGATATCTTTTATAATTACAAGTGAGCAACAGTATCTCTTTACAATTATTGGCATATGTTTCCTCTCAACATCCCCTGAGACTCCATCTAGGAAAGCAGTTCACACATTTATCTGTTTCATTTATTGGTTAGCTTAAAATAGCACAGAAGCTTTTCTTTCTTCTCTGAAGTGCTGAAACTCTTCCTTATGGCTGATCATATATATTTATATATTTGTATATATATAGGAGGTTTTTTTCTGCATTGATTTTACTTTATATATATGTATATATATATATATAAATTGTTTACATATATTTATATATATATACTTTACACATTTATATACATATTCATTTTATATATATTCATATATATGTGTGTGTTTGTATGTAGATTTGTGGCTCAGCTGGTAATGTGTAGGTGACTGTTCTCATTTCAAAAGTGATCATCTGAATGAAGTACAACGTCAGCTCTAAACAATACCTAAGGCTGCCTGAGAGTAGCCAGATCAATAAATAAACAAATAAATAAATAATCAGAGTTTTCCATGTAAATATTTTAGATTCAACTATTTTATTCTGAGATCAACGAGCTGTGGAGGCAGTTTGCACTCTGATAGCCATTACCCATATTTGCCTCAAAATGAGAGCGCCAAACATTGGTGAAAAGAAATCTTTCATCGGTGCTGAAATCTTAGGTAATGTCACATATTTAGTCCACTACACAGAGAGTGCTGATACCACTTCAGATGCCCAGGGATATCCTCCTGCTCTCCCCTTTAGTCTAATGCATGCTAGCTCCATGGACACCTATTAGGGGAAAAATGTGTTATCTTAAGTGGTATCGGACATCTATGCCCAGGCAACTAACCCATACTTGTTAGAGGTCCTTGGAGCTAGGAATTTCCAGTCGTCACTGACAATTTCCTGCTGGTAATCTCCCAAGTGCTCTAAGACCCAACTCGCAGGCAGATTTGAGGAGCTGCCACTGCCTACCAGAAAGGAACCACTCTGAACCCAGCCAATCTGAATGAAACCTGTACAGAGAGTGGGATGGAGCAAGAACCCTGGGCCAAGGGTGTTGGGCGGTGTCTGGGCTAAAGGATGGGAAAGGACATTGGCTGGAGAAGTAGAATGCTTCATGGAGACATTAGAGATGATGGCTCCCCCTAAATTTCTTAAGAACCATTGGAGGAGAGACGGAAAGTGTGCTGCCCTAAGTACAGTACATGCTTATGATCCTATTGTGTTCAGCGTGAGTGCAAAGGATGGCATGAAATGGTGATCATAGTGCTAAGTAAGCACTCTTGGCAATGTAGGAAGCTTCTACAGCACCAGGGGAAGCAGTTGTACAAAATCCTATTCAGAGACTCCTGCCTCAACACAGCTAGTAAGCACAGCACTGACAGTGATCTTGAGCTTAAGATATTATTATTTGCTTTGTTTAATATATGAGAAAGCCTGTATAACTTAGGATAAAAAAGAGCTAGTATCATTGCTTGCTTCCCTAGTGTAGTGGAAATGCTAAGTGACAGCTTGAACCAGTGATTGAGCACCTGGTGGGAAAGCAGAGCCAACCCTGCGAAGCTCAGGTGCAAGCAATGCAGCTGAGTGATCAGAAGAGCTGGAGCCAGGATCCACCCCTTCCCAGACCTCATTTAAGGGTTGGCAGTTGAGATCCCTGACTACCTGTGTCCTTCTAAAGGTAAGCAGTTCTGTTCTTCATTTCTGTGTTTTTGGCTGCTGCATTTGGTCTTGTCCTTGTTTGCTGCAGCCAAAGACTTTGCCACCCTTCTGTTATTGATGTACTTTCCATCACATTATAGTGTTGCACCTAGTTATTTCAAAAGGATTAATGGGAAAAATATATGGAATAAACTAGGAAATAAGCTTGTACAAAGAAGCATTGGAAAACCAACGAGTAGGGAATAATACCAAAACAGTTTTGCATGGCTACTGAAGGGTCAGTAATACCTCAATTTTATTCGTGTGAATTGTTTTTTATTTGATAGTAATGTTGCGGGGGGGAAGAAAATGCGTATCAAAATTGGAAGGTATTGCTATTATTTTGCTTTCCTCTACTTTGTGAATTCTGCCAGCTCAAATTTCTCAAGTCTATCTATCTGTGCTCAGACTATCAGTAGTGTAGCAAACCAAGCTCACTCCTCAGCAGTAATAAACTTTTGTAATTGAAGAATATGCAGCGTGTCTACTACACTGTGCTAATTAAGCAGTTGTATATGAAATGGCTTCCTCTCTGTTTCGCTAAAGAGTAATCTTACTTCATAAATACTTGTCATCAGCACAGTTACCTCAGTCTACTGGCAACTGTTAACTTTGAGCCTGCAATATCTTTTATGTGTCCCAAAATATTGTAATACAGATATTGAGGTACTAGCTGTAGCTCTTAATTATTTTTTTTTGCTGTGCTTGCTGTGGATATTTAACTTCAAGCAGAAAACTTTAAGAAAGTAATCTAAGTGCTGATTTAGTGATGTGTGGAAAAAAATATTTCTTGTTCAATGTAGGGCTGAAAATGACAGGTCCATAATTTCTCATTAACTCAGGCACAGATAGAAACATCTTGCTCTTGCCTGCCCCTGTGTACAGTGCAGAAGTATTCTTGTTTTCATTTGTATTGGTTCAATTGCTTGATTTTTTTATTTTTTTTTTCCCCCCCATGGGATGTACATGAGCATACCACTTCTTTGTGTTATACCAAGGCTCCAAAGACAAACATGAAGAAAGACAGCGATCAAGTTACTCTTGCATATTTGTTAGTCTGAGGCCTGTAAAAATGTGATCTCACTGTATTTTTGTCTAGCACATCCCTGCGCCATGCAGTGTACAGAGCAGATAGTGTTCTTATTGACCAAGTTGTTCAAAAATCTTTTCTACTTTTTTTGATCTGTATGTAGCCATGCCTATTTAATGTGGACTGCAAACAGATAACTTTGTCAACTTTGCCATGCTGTTCACCACAGTAACATCTGGAACCTTTGCAAAGATTGTAGTGTTGAGTTTTGTAACATTCTGTTGGTTAAAATTATCTCTGTTTTGATTTCTCAGAAACACAAGTGACTTGTCTTTTCAAGCTTTCTTTGGTCAGTCAGTATTTAGCTACCCATACAGACTTTCTTGATGGCAGCTGGTGCTGTGGATACTCAGCAGTTCTGCAAATGAGATCCTCAGATCCTAGAGCTGGTATGCAGAAAATGAGAAATACAGATCAGTTTAGCATGTTTGCTGCATTGCATTACGTTTCACACTAGCAACCTTCTCAGGATTGGCTGGAATAGGTGTATGTTTTTATTCTTGTAACTAACAGAGAAGCAGCAAGTAAGTACAGAATTGTTTATCTTCTGGCTTCCCACAGGGACTGGAAGTATGGAGTTCAAATCTAAAATGGAAGGATGGAGCAAAAGGAGAAGGTTGCTATCAGCATTCACAGTTGGAGCAGGGACAATCCGTATACTCTCCTCACAACTCTCTCTCTCTCTCTTACATGTCCTGCACAAATGCTGCACTTAAGAGGAAGACAGGTTGGAGCCACTGGAGTACCTGCTTAAATTGATGACAGGGAGCAAGAATATGCTGTGGAGAGATACCATGGAGTTTTATTATGGGATACAGGCTGTATTTCTGACAGCCAGGTCATCCTTCCAAACTGGATAGCCTCCAGCTCCATCCTGTCGATGAGAAACGTAGCAGCCTGAAAGATGAAAGTTCAGCAAGATGATAAGCCACCAAAACTGGGGCTTTGTAATGAGAACTGTCATGTAGCTTGAATAATAGTCCCATTCATAATACTTACACTGGATCTTAATCTCATTTTAAGTGAAATTACTCTGGGGACTTAAAATTAGATTATTTGTAATTTAAACTTCTTCTAGGACTCTTTACACTTCAGGTACAGTGTGCAGTGATGTGTTATATGCTCTTGCTGTGAAAAGTGTTTGTAACAGTGAGTTTCTGCATGTGAACATACACTTGCCCTATATTTTTTACGTGTAGTTATATGTATTAAGTGCTCATGTACAGATATAGTAATAGTAAAACCAAAGAATATAATGATGATTTCTCTCTCTAAAGTTGTTAACTAATATGTTGTTTTGGGTTTTTTTTGGATCATCTAACACATAATTTTCTACTTTTTCACTGACAAATATAAGAGCAAAATGGACAGAAAAACACAAACGAAAGCAGCAACAATTAAAAAAAAAAGGCAGGAAAAAATGCAGAGTTCTGAATACCAATTTATTGATATCAGGAAGGAGGAGGAAAAAAAAAAAAGTAAGGTAACTCTTTTGAAATGTATGCCATTGGAAGGACTATGAAGCATCCATGCAGTCTTTGTTTTATGATCAGAGGTTCTAAATGCCTTCTAAGCTCTGGACCAAACATAGAAAGCATCAAACTAGATTTTCACAAGCTAAGTACTTCTTAATATTTTTAGCATACTCTTTGTAACATTACTTCCAAATTTGTTCTTAAAGATATGCTCGCAGTGAGTCCTCAGTGGATAACAGAATTTCATGCCATTTACTCAGTTCTGGCCATAGCTTCTCTTCAGCAAAAGTTCATCATGTAAATTATTGTTGCTCTTGCAGGTAGAACTTTATAGATGATGCACATATGCCAGACTCATCTAGAATTATAACACTTTCTGCCACCATCATCTAAACATCTGGCAGCTGTTCCCAGAATGACACTTTAGATATGTAAGCAGAATAAAGATGAAGAAAAACATGGTGGCAGCAATACAGAGAACCACTTCCTTCTCAATCAAGTAAAGATACTTTCATGCTTTAGTGTCTCAGGAGTCCCTATTCATTCCCACTAGGATGTTGGTTTCTTTCTATATGTAGTTTGTGACTGTCTAGTTTTCCATAGTGCTTTAAGTCAACTGCTTTCCATGAGAGAGGGTGAGAAAGGTGAATGTCAATGCTTTGGATCTAGAATCTCAGACTGATGTGAAGATGTGCTCCCTCAACCTCATAGTGTATTGTATACAAGTTTGCTTTTCAGTTGTGGCTAACATGCTGTGAACTAAACTCACTCAAAGTCCTTTTAGGCAGAAAACATTTCCACCCACTACCACTTGTCAGAGCTGTGTTGTTGCACATCACCACTTGTGTGGTGTCTCCAAAGAAATTCCAATGAAATTCATCAGAAATGTAGAATCAAGAGGAAGAAAATTACTTTAGTTGAGCCTTGAAACTTGTTTTGAAGAACATAAACTGAGTCTTATTAGTTGTTAGATTTGAATATAAATTTAAGAAATTCTGACAAAGCTGTAGCTTATGGGGTTTCCAGATAAAGTAAGTTCTGAAAAACATAAAGTTCAAATCCTTTAGCTGAGAAACTCAAGCATGTGTATTATGCCATGTCATTTATTTGCTCCATTGCTTACATGGAAGACTTCTAAACTAAAAAAACTGTGTGCTGCAGACTGCAACTTGTCACTATTTGCCTACAAAATGGAAGAGGAAATATTTTTAGAGTCCCAAAGTAATGTATAGACAGATTTCCCACAGAAAGGCTTCACTAGAAAAATTATGAATTTGTATTGCACTTCTTAACCATGTGGCTGCAGTCCCCAGTCCCTTCATAGGAGAAGGTGCCGGGTCGCTATTCATTATCCTTCATGGGTAGTGTAATTGGTCTCATTAGCTGCCATTTTTGTGGTGTTTTTTTTTTTTTGCTATATGTTACTTGTGTCACCTCACCAAATCCTATTTTTTGAATCAGAACAAGTATGGAAACAGCCATTTGTATACCAACCCTTTCATACAGGTATCTTTTTACCCTTACTCTGTAGCTTTTGTATAGCTTATTTGTTTGAAGGTTCATTTTTTTTTTTTCTTTGTCTGTTACTACACAGTGGGTTTCTGAGATTTTATATTTTTGTTTTGCTATTTATATGCTGCCTCCTTAATCACTGCAGCTTCTCTTTTCCTTGCAAGCCTCTTTCATGTGTCTTCTGTAACTTCCTATAAAAAAAAAAAAACCACCAGATAAAACCAAAACAGTAACATTCAAAAATGCCTGAAAGAGCATTAAATACTTTTAAAAAGTCATAAGTTATATTCATCTGTGCCACAAAACAATGTAATACTACTAATTGCCAGCTTCTACTGCTATCAATTGCAACCTTGAGAACTTCCCTTATGTATTGAACAGTTTTTAATTATTTACCATACTGCAAATACAAGAATTCAGTGTCTTGTCTTTGTTTATTATTGTGTCCCAAGGGACCAGGGAAAGGAGAATACAGAATCATTTTTAATCCTTATAGCTCTCTGAACAGCTCCTTATGCCCATTTGGAAGAAAAATAAATGTGACACTACATACTTTGGGGATCTGACTCAAGTTTGTATCTTGTGTGTTCTTAAGGATTAAAGAAGTCTGAAGGTTGAAAAAAGCCTATTAGACTTCATTGTCTTGTCACCACTTCTCTAAATGCAGCAAATCTTTCTCAGACAGAGGCTGTAAACAGAAAGTAGTGACAATTGAAGCTTCATCATTAATATCTCAGGAAATGCAGAGGTTGAATAATTTTAAACTGATTTTGGTGGTGCCCTGCTACTGTGAGACTCTGTGAATCTGTTTAAAGGCCATAGTCTTCTGACATTTGAAAACCCAAGTAAAAAAGTAAGTGCTAGGAAGAAAACACAACTTTAGCACCTCCTGACATGCTTCTTCTTGACTACATGGCTCTATGGTCAGGTCCACCCCTTTGCATCCTCCTGTCAGTGTCATGTCCTGGGCAAAGACGACTACTAAAGAGCAGGTGGGTAACAGAGGCAAGGAGCCCTCTCATGAGAGCAATGAGTGCTCCTCCTCTACCAGCAGTCAGCTGCCTCTGCTCAGGACAGCTTTGCCAGAGTAGCTCTGAGGTACATTGGTGGGGGTCTGCAACTCAGGAGCTGCATTTAAGATGAAGGTCTGGGCCCCGCTCTCTGCCTGAGCAACACTGCATCTGTATGATGACTAAGAACTTCTTTGATCTGAACTCTAATTGACCAAGTGGACTGATGTTCTGGTTTGAGCTGCCTAGTTGCTGTGGATTGCCTGGTGATGTGGACTCATGGCTAAGCCTGCCTGCTGTCACTGGGCTTATGCTGCCCTTCTTGATCAGGTAGTAATATGGGACAGCCTCCCTGTAAGGCAGGACAAGAGTTCAGCCTGTGTTATCAAACAAATAACTTCTGCTTACTATGCAATCCAAGAAGGATTTTTTGGACGCTTTCAGATATATATAGTTTTTTTCCGTAACTAAGGAGAATTATGGAGTTATGAAATGTAGTAACTAAAATAACTGCTTTTATTCATATAAACACTCAAATTATTTAAGTGTTTTCTCTTGTTTACTTAGCTACAAAACAGTAAGGCAGGTTGTCTGGAGACAATCAAGGTGAGATAGTTGTTGGGAAGCAAGGCCAGAAACTTGTGTGTTCCTGTGTAGATTGATAGGAAATTGTTATCTATCTTGGTAACTCTGATCAATTAAAGTCAGCAGCAAAAAAGTTTGAAAATGCAGCTGCAAGAAGCCATTTCAAAAATGCTGGATCTGTCCCTCTGTCTTAAGCAGAGGATGATCCTTTGTGCTTAGATACACTGCTAGGAGTGACAGCTAGTAGTGAAAATACTAGTTTTAATGCAACTGCTGAAGCATGAAGTGGCTGGTAGCAGTAACAGTCCAAAAGGGAAATGCACATCCCTATTACAGAATAGGGAGGGGATGATGTGCAGTATCTTCTGTTATGGGGGAGCCCAGGAGATCTAAATGACAAACACCAGAGTTTGAGAAAAGCTCACTTGAGATAACAATGGTCCTGTGAGGGACACCTTAGCATTCAGATAGGGATTACTGAATGCACAGAGAAAAGGCCTCAGGCTTTGGTGCAGGAGTACATTTTGTTCCAAAGCACAATATGTAGTTGCATGATGAGACTCAATACTCTGCTGAGGTGGATGTAATGTAATGTCCAATTGGTGTTGATGTCTGCATATGCTGTCACATCTGAAGATTTCTACACATCCAGCCTGTCTCTGCAGGGTCATTTTTCATTATGTTAGTATCTGAGGATCTCGGGTTCATCAATTTAGGTATAGTGGGTTAGTTCTACCAAATATAACGACTATCATTTTTTTGTTCTTTGTTCTTCATCTCTCCTACATGCATATCCTTCAGAGAACTGTGTAGGTGTATGCTTGCTTCTCTATTACATGAACACAATATGTGCTGGAAGAAGGAGCTGTGCGAAGGGATGTTATAGGTATCTGCAGTAAGGATACAGCTGGCAAGTGAAACTCTCACTGGATTATCTCTTACTCTATTTATGCAAAGCAACATAAAGCATTCAGTTTACAGAGCTAATAACCTGAATACCCTTCCTTCTTTGAAGACAGATATATTATTTTTCTTTTTAACTGCATTGGCTGTCTTTCCTCATTTCTCATATTCTCCTCAATAACGTGTGGTTGGACCACTGGGATATAATCGCTACCTCTTTCACGTTGGGCTGGAATGATCTCACATTTTTAAGATTAAAGGAACGTTTTACTGATCAGCAAGGTTTTCTATCTTGTTTGTCACAGAGGACAACAAAATTCACAGAAATTAAGATTTGTGTTCAGGTAGGTGAAAGTTGGCATCAGTTCAGGAAGCTTAAAGTATCAATTTAATAAGCTTATGCAAGCCTATACCTTGGCAGAAATTCAGTAAGTTAGGGTGTTATAAGTATGTTGTTTTGTCACAAAGGTTTTGCTATGACACTAGCCAAGGAGGCTTGATGTTCTGGCTGCTTAAAATTATTTTTTGCAGTTTTTTTTTTGATATCACCCTATTCAGCTAAGGGTGCTAACCTGTTCATAGTTTCAGTTCTGCAAATAGGAAATGTTGATCCATTGGCCACATTGAAGCATTTACATTGACACAGGCCCTGGAAAGTAAAGATGATGAGTTTGCCCTTATTAATGTTTTTGACTTGAAATCAGCCTGGTAAACAAGAAGTGCCAAGTCAGTAATTTTAAACAGTTTAGATTTGGTATCAACTGTGCTAACGAAAAGTGATGCTTGATTGATCTATCCAAGGTTTTGACTTTGGTTTTGATGCTTTTATAATTCAGCATCTTTTTCTTTGTCATCTATCTGTCTTACAGACTACTTTTGCAATTAGAGGCTTCAGAAGTCTAACTTAGCCATGGGAGAGAGAACCAAAGCATTGTCTTTTCATGAACTAGGGAGAAGTTAAAAGAATCAAATAATGATAATTCAGTGGTATCTTAATTCATTTTAGATTGTTGTATACTTCGACTTTTATGTGCTATTCTTTCACTTACACTTAAAAATATCTTGGAAGTTCCATAGGTATTTGTAAAGTATTTTTTTCTGTTGATAATGCATCTGAATGAAAACCAGGCCAAATTTCTGGACTATGTAGAAAACACTGCAATATTTTTTCTTCTGTTTTATTTTCTTTTCTCCATCTTGTGGAAGGAATATAAATACATGCCAGCATGCATTTTTATTTGCAGACTAGCAACAAAGTAAGTTAGTAACTGAGATGTTAGTAATGCTTGGGAATTCTAAACTGGAAAATAGACCCCAGAATTTTGATTTTTCCATTGGAAAAATTCAGCTAGTTATTCTGAAGGCTATTGTCAAATCCATTTTCTCCCTGAGCACCACATAACTCTGATGTACTAAATTTAAGCAACTTGAAAAAGGATTCCAAACAGAAAAGCTGTAGTACTAATGCTTGCTCTTTTGAGATAGTAAATGGCCTTATCAAACATAGACAAGTTAGAGGGTTAGGATTTCTCTGGTCTCATGGTGCAGCTGTGGGGTTCTTTTATTGTTTGTTTTTTTTTAAGATATCCACATTCTAATGCAGAGGGAGGGAAAGCACTGATACTTAGCTAAAATCACAGAACAACTATATAAGCTGTATAATTTTTTTTACAAGGTGACATTGGCATCTCTTCTTTCCATTAGCTAGAAGTGAAATAAATAACTAGTGAAAATAAAGAAACACAGCAGTACAGCTTCACAGCTTTTAAAAATAAAGTTCAGCAACAAAAGTAAAGCTGATGTAACAGTAGTTATTTCACCTCAACACATGGCCAGAGAAAGAAATACCTGAAATAATGTCTGAGTAATAATGCAATCCCCTTTGGGATGGTATTACTTGTACTATAAATTTTGAAAATCCTTAAAGAGTATTGAATGAGGACAATAGCTTCATGCTGCTATTCAGGAGGACTGAAAAAAAACGTAGGAATGCATGTTATGGTGCCTGAGAATGGGACACATTCCATTTTTGGTGAAATCAGTTTAACCACTGAATTTGTAATACTATATGAAAAGCTATTTGCTTTTTCTTAAAAAAAAAAAAAAAAAAAAAACAAGAAAAACCACAACCAAAACAAAAAACAAATAAAACCACCTTTTCTTCTAACATCACCCATTCTCTCATAAGCACACAAAAATATAAACTTGTCTTTTACTTTCTATCTTCCCCTGACTGATTTGGCCCTGAAAGTCAGGACTCAATTTTCTTTTGTTTACATCAATTATTATTAGCTCCACTTCAGTGTTATTTGTCCTATAATTATCCTCCATATTCACAATCTCTGTCTGAAAACTAAACAGACCTACTGCTGATTTCTGTTGTTAGTAGAGCAGCAAGTGCTTGAAGTATCACTGCAGCCTGCTTCTGTCTTGATCTCTTTCCCTTAGATGCACTGTTCCAGGAGCACAGCTCTTACCATGGTAGTGGACTGTTGTTTACTGTCTGAACAGAAAGGCATTTATCAAAGTAGTTCTGTCCCCTTTACTTGGTATTCAGCCACCACTTCATTTTCCTTAATGCTTTATGATAAGGATATCACTCTTAGCTTGGTGAGATCAAGGGTACTTGAGCCAGGACCATCTAAAGCCCATGACAATACCATTGCTCAGTATGACAGAGGGGCCACATCAGTGATGTCACAAGGGCTTTGACATGGAATCAGGATAGAGCTGCTTCAGGGCACAGCATCTTTCTATCAGCATAGCCCACATGAGCTCAACAGATCTTTGATCTAAGTCCTATAAGCTAAAGATAATGTACTAATAAATGATTATTATCTGTGGAAGCCAGAGACTGACTACTAACTTCAGTCTTTGACCTCAGATCGGAGCAGGCTAAGGATAGTGATCCAATAACTTGGGAAAAAGCAAGTCCTGATATTGATCCTGTGAAAAGACCAGCTAGACTAGTAAAATAACCAGAGACTATTCATCTGATGCTAGCAGTATCTCTACATCTTCTAATCTGAAATCAAGATGCCTTTACATTTAGCCTCTTAAGTTGATTAAACAAGTATGTATGTTGGTCTTCTGTGGCAAGGTTTTGATAGCGGGGGACTGCAGCCACTAAGGTCAGTGCAGAAGGTAGGCAGGAGATGCTCCAGGCACACAGAAGTTCCCTGCAACCCAGGGGAGGCCCATGGTGGAGCAGGCTGTCCCTCTGCAGCCCGCAGGTACCACATGGAGCAGATCTCCCTATGCAGCTGTAGAGGAGCCTGCAGTGTGGTGGCAGAAGAGGCACAGCCCATGGAGAGCCCCCACAAGAGCAATCCATTAGAACTGCAGCTTGTGGAGAGAAGCCTATTTTGAGACAGGAGGGCTGGGGGAGCTGCTGCCCATGTGGTCCCAGGTAGAGCAGTTTAATGAGTGTGGGACCCATGATATAGAGCTGTGTTGGAGTGGTGCTTGGAGAGCTACAGCCTGTGGGAAGCCTGTGTGGGATCGATTGAGGAAGGATGGCATCCCTTGGGAAGGATCCTCTATGGAGCAGGGGTAAAGAATGCTCATGAAGGAGCAGAAGAGTGGAAATATTACAGACTGTCCAGAGCCCCCATTCCCATTTCCCCTGCACTGCTTGCAGGGAGAAAGTAGAAAAGGATGGATGGGAGGAAGAAACTGTTTTTTTGTTTCCTTTTGTTCACGCTCTAGCTTGTAAGTGATAGTAGCAAACTACAGTAATCTGCCTATTTTGTGACTATTTTGCTGGTGACAATAATTGATGAAGGATCTCCCTGTCCTTATCTCAACACTTGAGCCCTTTTTCATCATATTTTCTTCCCCATTTGCTTTCATGAGGGAGAGTGAGAGAATGGCGTGATGGAGATTAGCTGCCCATCAGGGTGAAACCACCACACGGTATTTTATGCATTATCCTGTAAAGGGTGACGTGTGCCTTAGCTTCTAAGGATGTTTGCCTGGGGCTTTCCAGGGTGTATGATTGTTGTGTTCATTATAACCACAACAAATTTGCTGCTGCTAGAACTGCTAACTGATATCTGAGTTAAAATGTACGAGCTAGTGATCTAAAGTCTGGGGAGTTGGCATTTATCATTCACATTTCCTGTTAGTAATTTTTGGGGGAACTGTTGAATTTTCAGGTGAGTATCACACAGCAGTGTCAGAATAGCAGAAAAAGACATTGCATTATTTCTTTTAGTACTGCAAACTTTCACATTTCTTTGGATCTACTGCTACATAAATGCCAGCTTGCAATGGATTTGAGACATTTCACGGAAGTAAAGGACTGCCCTGCCATGAATGAACAATGCAAGATGTCTCACAGGTCACTTGATGTTGTAAGTCAGAAGTGCCTTAGGAAGGTTTTTCTCCAATGATCTCCAGCAAGTAGGTTTACTGTTCTGAGAGTGACATATTCTCCCACGCAGACTTCATGCTGCAAAACTGGTACAATTCATTCCTACATTTATTCTTTGGTCATTTCTTCTGTTCTCATGGTTCGATTTGTCTTCTCACCTACTTCCTCTGCTGCACAAAATCTGTTCTGTGTTGTTGGGCTGAGCAGGAAACTGGATCACTGAACTCAGATAATTAAAAGTGATCTTTTAAAGTAAGAAAATACCAGAGCACAATATGCCCAAATCAGTTGTGACAGATGGCATCTGTTTTGCCTGCCCTTGATTTTTTCTCCCTTTAAGAAGCCTCAGTGAGGTGAAGCCCTCCAGAAAGAAAGAGAAATAATTCCTTTATTCATGGATTCATTGTAGGGGTGGTCTAGGAGACTGCAGAGTGTGGCCAGGTACAGCTCCTGGGTACACTTTGAGACTGCAGTGAGGAGCAGAGATGTCTAAACAGACATAGCTCTGCTCTGAGAATCATCAACTAACTGAAGTTTACAAACCAAGCAAGTGGAATTTTGCATTTCTAATCCTTTTAACATAGTTGGTTTGAGTTTCTAAGTTTAAAAATGAGGTAATCTGGTCATCTTCTAAAATCCTGGGGCACTCTTGTCCTTTCTCAGAGTTCCCAGTGAGGAGAGAGACTAGGCAGGTGCAGACTCGAATCAAGGCTACAGCTAGCTCTATTAGAGTGAAACTTCAACCTTATTAAGTATCTTGCATACTATTATTCAAAGCTAAAATCTAGCAGACATTTCCTGACATGATGTGTTTATCAAATCTTTTCTAACATCTTTATACCTCTTGTGTGGAAGTGTTCCTCTCTCCTAAAAGCTACACTTGCTTATTATTCTTGCTTATCATTTGGTCAGATACAAGTATTTATAATGTAGATGTCTACTATCTTTGTCTGATGTGAAGATACTTGCTGAGAACAGGCTTCAAAAAATGGTTGGCAGCAATAAAAATTGTAATCTAAACAAGCAAAATCCCCAAACAGCCTTTGTAAGATAGA
The DNA here is from genome assembly GCA_016647715.1 of Pavo muticus. Lineage (NCBI taxonomy): Eukaryota > Metazoa > Chordata > Aves > Galliformes > Phasianidae > Pavo > Pavo muticus. The sequence continues at coordinate 723,704 of JACDJE010000198.1, forward strand.
TTTAAGAATTTCTGGATGATACTGACGACGGAATTATTTTTAGCCATGCTGCAGCATTACCATCTTGGTTATAAATTGACTTCAAAAGAGAGTATGTTAGAAGTTGAACTGTGGTAGTAGCATCCAAAGCTTACCTGGAAGTCTTGTTTTGCTTCTAGAGCATGGCTGGATTGCTACTGGATGTCAGTGGAAGGAAGTAAAGTGAAGGAAGCAAGGTGTAGTTGCAACGCTTTATAGTAGCTACTGCATATGTTCTTGAAGATACCTTAACATTAGACTGAGCAATATAAGCTTAACTTCAGTCAAACAGATGATGCTGGTAATGATGAGACCGGTCCTTAACAAGCAATATCATTGAATAAATTTCTACTAGAATTTTAGATACTGTACTGTATTTAGATATGGTATCTTTAACCCAATTAGTGCCTTTATATATAGACATATATATTTGAAGCAGATACAAAATTATATGGGAAATCATAAGAAAATACATTTTTGTTGCTGAAGTGAAGTCTTGAAATAAGCTGGGATTTTTTAGAGTTTGAAAGACTGATACTTAATAGCTACATATATCTGTGGAATCTGGTAGCGATTATGAAACTGCGAATAGCAAAGTCAGGCAATTTCTTGTCAGGACAGGGCAACGTTTTCTGGTAAAGTAGAGATAATAATAAAAAATACACTTTTTTTTTCTTCTTGCATTTTGCAAGTTCTATATTTTAATTCCTCCTCCTCAATTCATTATTTAAAAAGGGAGGGCTGTCGCTACACAAATGTGCTGCTAATTATAGGCCAAATCAACCAGTCTACAAGTTGGCTAAAATTTTTTCTAAATTCACAGAAGTTAATTCCATTTCCAGAGAAATCTGTTTTCTACTTTTCTCCTACTTTTACCAGTCAGCTATTTTCAATTCGTGGTCTGACTTCTGTCTTGCAGAAAAAGAGGCATCTGATCGTACTCAGGGTATACTAGCAGTTTTCACCAGGATTAACTTGGAAAGCTGCAATATCCCAACTACTTTTCAGTACTCTTGACTCTTTTGCATAGGGTTTTTGTTTAATAAGACCTTTGTGATACCTGTTGGTTTTTTCTGTATATTTCTTCATAATATAGCATGATACAATGTATTAGAAGTTCCCCTTATGTAGCCCTTATGGAAATAATTAACAATATTGTTTTGCACTCTCACAGTTCCTAGGCAGTTCTTGCTCCCCAGTTTCAAGCTTCTTTTCAAAAAGTATATCTGTTAATATCTCTATCTTACCAAAAGAAAAGCAAAGGAAAAGAGGTTTATTATGCAGAGTCACACAGTGTGTCAAGGGAAAGCAATGGGTAGAATACCTATCACCTGACTCAACAGATCATCCCTTTTAGTTGTGCTGTTGATGGGAGGTGGCATTTGCACAGGCCTTCCTCTACTTCTCTGACACCATGGTTAGGGCTCACTTCATTTCCAAATGTTAGATAGGGAGGGGGAGGCTATTGGACTCCCTCTTCTTCTCATAATAACACAAAACATTCAAGATACAACATATGTGAGGTGGAATATGTGGTTCAAGACTACTGTAACACCCTGACCGAGAAATTGATAGGATGTCACTTCCTAGGATGTAATTTCCAATAATCGTATATCTTCTGTTTACCTCCCTCTTAGTGATTTACTGTGTAAAAACTCCCCACCATATATTTGTAGGCAGCTTCTCTGCTCACCTTGGTTTCTGCCTTTCAAGATACTGCACTGCATGATGATAAGCTTCAGAGAGAAATGACTACTGTCGACAAACCCAGTCATCCATGTTGTACATTGCATTACCTAAATCCCAGGGGAGTGTCTATCTGCAGGTGAATGCTGATGGCAGAACCCATTTAGAGAAATGGCTGGTATTACAGCATTTATTTGCATACAGAAGTATCCGTAAAGAATCCTATTATTCTATTTCCATATTTTATTCCTGACAATCATTCTCTGAGGACAAAAATAAAAATGAGTGTTTAAAAGCTTTTAAGTACCATATGAAACAACAAAAAAAATCCACCTTGAATTTCTACTGTGTAAGTGATAATAAAAGGGGAGACAGACTAGTAATGAAACTAGGGGAAAAAATATAATTTTTCAGTTAATTTCACTGTCTATGTTTTTGGATTCCGTTCTTAATTTGATATAAATACATTGCTATATTCTTTCACAGAGAATTAAAAAGAAATGCAGACTCTGGGAGCTCTCTGTCAGTAGCTCAGAAGCAGTCCACTCGATGGTTTTCCCTAGAGCTATGAAATACTGAAGCCTCAGGAACAGTTGATCTTCAGTCATTTCTTCTTTTTAAAGGCTTTAAAGGACAATATCAAGCAATCTGTACAGCTGTTGTTGATGTCCATTATTTGCAACAAGTGCTTGAGAAATAAACTTCCTTTTCTAGTAATATATGTTCCTTTTAGTGGGTCGTCTTTTTCCCTGCTTTAAGGGATTATTAAGCAGATACATACCTTGTGTTCCCAATAGAACGTACCATTTTAGTTTAAAAGCTTTGTGTTTTATTTATTTATTATTTCCATTAAGTTGTCATTGTAGCTCTAGGAGGAATGCTTGCTATGTGATCCACATGCCTCCAAAAAGTATTCACAACAGCAATATTTGCCTTTACTGTGCAAATACAGCTGTTTATTATTGCCAGCTGTAGCTAATGGAATACTAGATTTGAACAAAAGTTTGGACTACACAGAAATTTACTCTGCATACTAAACATGCTGAGATAGGTCAAAGTAGGCGTGAAATAGAATATTAATATAATGTCCAGTTCTTGTTCTGGCTATCTATTCGCTGAACTCAACAAGTCTGTGTGAATACAAGATAACTTGCAAAGCACTGAAAGAATATACTTAATGCATGATAACGTAGAGCAACTCATCACTGCTGGTGGACATAGATATTTAACTCTGAAAAGGTTCCAGCTCCTTTGAAGGTCATTTGGTTCTCTCTTGACAAGGAAAATATTCTTGGAACCTTCTTTTTAAGGAGCAGATCTGCAGAAGCTGCAGTTTCCAGTTCAGGAGTCCTGGAAGCACCAGAGGCCTGTGGATTGTCACAGAGCATTGAGTCTAATAATCAAGGTTTTGCAACTTCTTACTTCCTTCACATTCCTAGCATAGGGTTGCTGAGACTTCAAGATGGTGAATCTACAGCAAATAGGAACCAAGGCTTGCAACAAGCAATTGCATTTAAGGTTTCAAAAAAAAAGAAAAACAAAGACTATGAAGAAGAGCTTTCTATGGACAGTTAATCACCTTATTTAACTCATTCTTCCATGATTCTGGCACAATACTTCACTTCAAGAAATTATTGTGCAGTTCTTAACCAGGAATAAATAACTAGAGGCACTACCTGTTAGCAATGTCTGCTATCAGTACTTAATATTGCATGTGTTAAGCACATAACAGAATTGCACGTGCTAAGGAATAGATTTGCTGAGGATAGAATTAATGTTTATATAATTTTATTTTCATTATCTAACCAGCTATGTGATCACATCCATTTACTGAACAAATGAGACGATGTATAACCTTTGATCACTAAATATGTATTGTAGCCCCGCTTTTACCACTGTAATCAAGTTATAGTGATTGCTTGTCTCATTGTGCTTGCAATTAATATCAGACTAAAATATGACATTAGTCAAGCAGAACTTGAATTTGTTTCCCTTTTCCATAGCTTCAAATTAGTTAGTTTGAAAGCAAGAACATGCAGTTCTCTTCATCACTCATCCTCAAAACATGTAATACTATTGCCTGGTAAAATTGTGAAGAATCACTTTTAGCAGGGCTGCTAGTATGCTTGTGAAATACTTTGGTTTTCAGAGTATGAAAAGCATATACAGGGATTATACTGCATTCTGCAGGAGATACAAAAGTTTTCTGGCCAAGTATATGTAATAAACCTAGAAGAAGGATCTGTTGATCCAGAAAATGGCTTGGTCTGAAGGAGGTTAATTCCCAGACAGCAGTAGGAATGTTTGGTGAGGTGCTCCCAGCTGGGAGCTAATTAGATGCTGCTGAGCCTGCTAGGGTCTCCAAGGTGGCAAATGCAACACATCTCATGTCACTGTCACACTTCAGCAGTCCCGTCACACGTTTCTGCACCTCAGGGGCAACTCTCACATCTGGCTGAGCTGTGGGAAAGCTGAAGGCATTTTCCTTCAGCTGTGTCTTTCAGTCTCAAGAATTACACGCAGGCCCTGTTAAATATCATGGCTGTCTCCTCTTTTATTGCTCGCCTTGCTAGACTACAATGACTGAGGAATAGCTGCTCAGTGAGAGAAGCACTCGTTTCTTTAGGGAGGTTGTATATGTGGACATGCAAGCCTACGAACTCACACTGATGAAATGAAAAAGAATTGATATGTCTACATTGCTGGATCCCGAGCCAGTAGCAAGCTAAAACATGACTCATGCTCTGTGTCTACACTGCTGGGTCTGAGGTTCTAAAAGCCACTCCTCCTGAAAGATCATTACTGCTTATGATGTGTATGCGTCCTGGATAGAGCTTGGTTTAGGCCTGTGCTGAACACTGGGAAATGTGAAATAGCTATTTGACAGTGCAAACAGTAGCAACGTACCTAGTTGTGTACACTGCAAAGTGGGAGGTGGCAAGTGGTGGGAGTGCTTGGATAATGCAGCCCTAGTTGAGAGTTAAGAAGCAACAGATATATAGAAGCTGCATTCAAAATAATTTTTTAAAAAGATTTGAGGGACACAAGAACTATGTTGTGTACTTTTGAGTTTCTAAGTTAGATAGACCAAGTGAAAGAGTCAGCTAAGCTGCATTCAGTTTGCAGGCATTGCATGTTTAGAGTTTCAATGGACACTAATGCTGCTAAAGATATCTGAAAATAAGACTGTTTTGGTTTAGGGGCTGTGAATTTAGAAGTCTGACATAAATTTGAAAATGTAGCTCTCTACAACAGGGCATCTTGTGCTTACCAATAACATCCATGAACGTTTTCAGTAATGAGTTTGAAATGAGCTTTCCTCATTACCTGGACAGTTCTGTAGACTGTTAAATGGTATTCACCAAATAAATTATTCAAGATATTACTTGTAAAATTTCTAGTACATTCTTCACATACTTTTTGTAATTATGAATTTGCTAGCCCTAGCTGTTTTGGTGGTACAGCTTTTCTTGAGAACTGAGAGAGAGAAGCTTTGTACTAACACCAATGGCCATTGTAACCATTCAGTTTGTAGCCAGTCAGTGCTTCTGAAAACTGTAGATTAAAAGACAATCTGTTTGTGCATAGCTGGAACAGCAGGAGTCAACTCAATAGGTGGCTGAACAGCTCTGAGAAATACTAAACTGTAACGAATTTGTTTTGCTGAAAAAAAGGTGAAGGCTCAGGGCTACACCTACCCAGGACGTTCATGGAATAGAAACTTAAGGGAAGACTGTGAACTACTTAGAAATGCAGGGTGGGATTTTTGTGTGTGTGCGAGTACTTCCTCCTTTAGAATTCTAGCTTTATTGCATAAAAATAGTCATCATTTGAGCTGGTTTGGGAATACAATGGTGCCAACACATTTTCCTAAAGTAACCATGGTCCAGCTTTTGTAAAGTCCGTTTGAGTTTTTCATTAAACCCTTTTGAACTTGATATGCTTTACAAACATCTTCTTTTTTCTTGCCCTACATATCCTCTGATTTTAACTGGGGTCTTTCCCTGGTTAAGGTATCAAGTTTTACAGAATTTTTACAAGATTATTTGCCTTATTAGCTCTTTTTGGGGAAATAACACTGCATTTTTAAGTGAGAGCTGTTTGAACTTTGTGTGCACACTATGTTTAACATCTTGTTTCTTCAGCAATAACATCCTAATTTTCCTTCATTTTTCTGGTTGTTTTTTTCTGGCTAATTTTTGTTGTTAGCTGGTTAGGTAAGTATGTTTATGCAAAATTGAGTTGGAAAAGCAAAAAACTTCTCCCTTAAGAAAGAGAGAGAACAATTACCCTTCCAGCAATGGCTGGGGCAACCCTGGAGGAAACCTGGGCCCTCACTATGGCTTAGATCCACCACATCCTCATTGCTGGATTGGTCAGGGCAAGAACTGATTCCCATGATCTTCCCATCATGGACAGAGAGAACAGTGGGGAAAAAAGACCTATGACCCAGTAGTATACCCTACTTCTCAGGTAAAACAAGAAAATGCTCCCCTTAAAGGGACCCCATTAGTTCAAAAGGCCATCTAATCGTATTTTCAAGAACTTCTTCACAGTTAAAATATAATAGGACAAAATCTTATCCTCTTTATGGTTCCTAGCAGTATTACAACAAATGTAGAAATTACCCTAGACTGTCTACGAGTTAATTAAACTTTGCTATAGATCCTAACTTAACAGAGAAATAAGCTTTTAGTTTTTTTTCTAATTAAGCATAATTATCATATTTTACTTATGCAAACCATATAATCATATGTAAGCAGCTGAGACTGTCTTTCATTAACTCAAACTATTAACATTTCAGGGATAATAATGCTTTAACTTAGTGAGACTAAATCCCAATCCAGCCATAGATTTATGCTAATAATTAAGAACTTCTGGGTATTTCACATTATTAGGAATCCAATGCAGCAAAAATCTTAATATTTTAAGAGTGTTTAGAAGACAAGTGACTATGATATTCTTCTATAAATATTTAATGCTATCCTTAATACTAAAGTGTCTTGTAAAAAAGAAAATAATTTATTATTATTATAATTTTGCATGCGTATCAGGTCAATTTTACATACACAATTCAACTTATGTAACACTTGCATTATTTTCATAGCTATGGCCATAAAAATGTCCTGACTAGTATTTTTCCTGTTGGGCTTTGCCAATGTAGTGATTTTTTATTTCAGTGCAGAGGAAAGGAAAAGTGCCTCCAAATAATGTTAATAAATTTATATGGAACAGGAATGCAAAAATTCATAATCAGGCTGCATTTTGTGGTAATCAACAATAGATCATAAAGATTCCTCATATCCAGAGGACTTAATTCCTTCTGACATTAGTATGACAAGGGTATTTTTTGTTTTGTTTTGTTTTCCACTGGGAAAAACAAAATAAAATAAAGCACAATTGTAGTTGAAAATGGACAGAGATCAAAAAAAAAACAGTTGTCTGCGAAACTGGTACTTCTACGAAGAAATCCAGTGTGTTCAGTAGATCAGCAGAAGATCTCAGGGAGCTCCATTATGCAGCTTACACTAATAATCGTCACTTTAAAACACTGAACAGAAATTAAAAAGAAATTAATCACATGTCTTTACTGGGTTAGTCTATCCTGCATTAGTGATCTCTGGCTGATAAAAGATTTTGGGGAAGAACAGAAAAGCTTCAATAAGCATTAGTCTACAAAGAGTGCTTGAAGTTTTTCCCTTAAAACTGCATCGTTAGTGAATATGCACATATGCTATCTTTTAGAAGAGTGATCTTACTCAGCTCCCATTAAAGCTCGCAGTAGCAAACCAGTGACTGTGACGTGAACTCTACTTCCAGTGGATAGCAGTTGCAGGGATCTGAGCGCAAGGAGGGTGTGTTTCCAGCAAGCCATGTTGCTAAACAGATGAGTTGCTTCATTTTGCGCCAGTTGGCACAATGGATACTTGTCGCTTATGGTAAGGCAGAGTCACTGTCAAGCTCAGCAATGCCTAAAATAATCTTCAATTCCAGAGGAGGAAAGTAGGATTTGGAATCAATAACACCTGAGGTAGGTGTAACAGTAACTAACCCTAATCTTGTTAAAATGAACACTGAAATAAAACAAAATACGCTCGATTGAAGTATTGTTACTGGAGATATAGTGAGCTATAGTAATTCAGGTAGCTGGTGAACCATGGTGTTTTTCAGTTCATTTCCACACACAGCAGATAATTACTTCATTTCCAAGCTTTGGTTAGAAAGCCACTAAAGGAATCGATTGCAAGTCTAGTTTCCAGATAAAGCGTTCATCTTTAAAATGTATTTTAAGTGTAACCACTGCAAAGTGCTTCATTGCACAAAAACATTTTCACTAGGTGTCAAAATTGTGTGACTGAAAAGCAGAGTAGGCATTTGAAGGACAAAAGTAACATTATATTACTTACGCTTATTGGCATGTTGCCATTATTTCATTTGTAGCTCGGAGGAGAGGGAATATTTTTTTCTTACATATTTAGATACAGAACACATTAAAATGTAGGCTAAATAGAAACTACTGTTTCCTCATTAAACACTAGCTTTGAAGCATATTTATTGTGAAATGTGAGAGAACATTATTGAAAACACACATTTATATGCTGTGTGTAATTCACACTAATTATGTCCTTAATGGTCAGTTGAAATCTATCTAGTACACACAAGAAATTTCATACACAGTTAAATTGAATGTGGATTTAAAACTCATTTGAAAATGGCTCAATTTTACATGTAGCTGTATTTGTAAATAAATATTAAGGTTTGCCTAAGTCATCTAGGCTCAAGGATATATATAACCTGTTTGATAATTACTTCGTTGAAAAAAGATACAGCATAATCCTAGGAAAATACTGTGCTGCAGACCATAAAACTAGCTGGAAAAGCTCATGATGCAGCCCAATTTTATTCTATTTGAGGAAAGACTCAGTAGTGTTAAAAAAAAAAAAAAAAAAAAAGTTACAGAATAAGCATTACTGCCTGTCTCTGGAAACCTCTTCGTAACAGCTTAATTCTAGCTACTTCATGATAACTGGCTCATACAATGTCTAGACAAATGCACTTGGTATCACTGGATAGAGAGAAGCGACATGTTCCACTGCTTATTCTTCCTGGTGCATGCTGCCAGCATCCAAGCAAACAGCTTAATTAGAGTAACTTTAGGACTCTGGACTGCTCACCCTTTAATAGCTTAGGGTTTGTCTGGTCATTGAGGTGCTCTATTTGAGCATGCAGTCCAAGAGTGTCAGCTGCCCAGGAGCTGAAAAGGCAGTGATGCTGGAACTGATTGATTCAGTGACTTGATGACTGCTTTAGCTTTTACCCAGCATGATGGACACAGTGGAGTTATTTCTACTTCCATGGTTTTAGTCCTGGAATAAAAATTAATTGTTCAAAATCTACCAAACTTGAGTCTGGAGCCATAAACGGTTCCTAGTGAGGAAATTTTTGTATAGTTGATGTTTCCTTTTGTATTTAATGCCTCTTAAGTCAGGGTAGTTCTATAATATTATGTAGAAATGTTCAATTCTAAAAGATCTAACACCAAAAATCATTCACTGAATTATCCGTTTTCCTGGCTCTGATTAAGGGAACACATTCAATTACATAAGTGTATTATTAATGCTCATCTGTAGTGTAGTGGAATTAAAATTGCAATGCCTCCCAATCACAGTCTAAACTGTGCAGTAATCAAGTATGAATTTAGCAAGTTCATTTTTCCATTATGCTGTTTTCAACACAAAGTTACCGTATTAGCATATGGTACCATAACACTGTAGTTCAAACCAAATGAGTGTTGGGCATAGGAAGCGCACAAGAGAGCTTGCAGTAAGTATGAATGGAGGTCACCTTTGAGATGCTGTTGTCCATGCTTCAGACTACACTTATCTTTCATCACTTTTAAAATGGTAGATAACAGGATGTGGTTGAAAATCCCTAAATGGTAGCATTTATCAAAATGAACAATAGAAACAGTATATTTAAAAAGCTCCCTATTTGAAACTTCTTATGTTTCCAGTTCTGCCTCCCACTTGACTCTTCCCCTGATAGATCTTATCAAAACAGAGCTATAATTATACCACTGTATTAAGTTCAAAGCTACAGTAAAGTGTCCTGAAGACTAACTTTGCCCAATTAAACTGTTCCTTTAAGTATGTGCCTCCTTATTTAAAAACCAAATTAGAGGTGAGGAAATAAAGTGAGGGGTTTTTTTCTGTTTCTGTATAACAAAGTATTTATAAAATGGCAAATTGTACACAAAGAAATAGAAAATTTAGCTTTGAAAAATAAACTGTCCTTTCCATTGTGCCAAGGTTTAAAAGTAATTATCATTACATAATTTCTTTTTTTCCTTTTTTGTCCTTGACTTGATCAATCTTTTTTTTTACTTCACTCATTTAGATAAAAATAGGCAAAACTGTGAAAATAAGCCATCTTCTTTCTGTCATTCAAACTCTTATTATATGCACTGCATTCCTGCAAGTTTACCTTCTCTGAAATCTTTGTTTTTATCTAAGATTAGCTATGTTCCAAAGTATTTCAAGGCCAGTAATACAGGCTGTCCTTATATAAGCAATCTGCTCATCTGTGAGCAAGTTTTTTACAAGTTTATGATAACATAGGACTGATTTTCTCTAATGCAGTAGTCTGCACCAGTACTATGCTATCTCTTCAGAATCTTTTCCATAGCAGCAACCATGCAAAAAGGTGAGACACAGTCACAATTCAGAAGATACATCTGTACCGAGACAGGAATTATAATCCTCTGTCACAATCTTTGGCTAAAATCCAATACAAAACTAAGCCTGTACTACGCTTTTAAAAGAACAAAAAAAAATGTTAAAAGGACAACATTTTGTACTTAATGGACTGACTTTCACTAAAAAAAAAAAAAAGTTTTTACTTCTACCTTGTGCTGGTAGACCATGACTGTTCCATAGAGTTTATTCTCTGTGTCACTTGCTAATGTTGGCTTAAAAAAAAAACACAACAATTTCAGGCAGGTGCTAACCATCAAATAATAAATGAAGACATGCCAAATTGCATAACTAATGGCACTGTAAATTGAAAATAATAAGTTAGGGAATGAAAGTTTACATTTTGAGCCTTTGCAAATACAGGCTTTGACTTAATAAGCACTAATGAGTATTTAGGAGCTCATATACTGTTGAGTATTTTTATACCTAGGAATATGCACCATGAACTACATACAAGATTCTGTGATTTATTTTTGTTGTTTTGGAAAATAGTAGCTGGATGTGAAAAATGCTATTTCTAAAATTAAATCATTCATTTCTAAAATTTTCCTTATAATTAAACTCTCAGTAATGCTCATATTTTCATTAAAATGAGGTGAAACTTTTCATACAAAATGAAAACTGTACAAACCTTTTTATATCATTTGAAATAAACATTTTCATGGTTTTTAAATAGCTATGTTATGATTTGTTTTTCTGCAGATGAAGAAAGCTCCTGAGAAAGAGTGGAGGTTGTTCCCCCGCTCTGGCTATGAGACTGAACCACCTTTCCTGTGTAGCAGAATCTCTTCCCACTCTTTGATCATTGGAGAACTGCCACCTGGACCACATCTAGAAGTTTTAGGCCTGAAGGTATCATATCTTATCTGACCTTTTTTCACTAAATCTTATCTGTTGGACAAATTTAGAAGTCATGCCATACTTGGAGACATTGTCCTGTTTGGAACAATACAGACTTCATTCTCAATGACGCGCATAGCATCATAGAATTATAAAATCACCAAAGTTGAAAAAGACCTCCAAGATCATCTAGTTCAACCTTAAACATATTCCAGTAGCTTTCTGGACAAAGGCATGATGACAGATTGGCAGGTCCAGAAGATGACGAAGTTTACCATGCCATGTACATTTTCTGTAGAAGTGATTTTTTCTTGTATCTTTCGCCTTATAATGATTCTGTTCGCCCTGTGCAAGCCTACACTACAAGGTGTTGCCAGAAAAGAAGCTAAAACCAGCAGCTAAATCTCTGAGCAGTGTACTTTACTGTGTTTCTGTCTGAGTACAGTAAGGATTGGTGGAAGTTCTCACTCAGAGTTCTGCTGGAAAGTCCTAAATCCAAAGTAGATAAAGTCTGACTTTTTATTCTACATTTAGCTGTTATTACAAATTAAATTGTAGAAGAAAAGGGTGGATGAGTAGTCAAAATAGGTGCTTCCTCTGTTGTATTAGGAAATGTGAATTCTCCGAGGAGCATTTATCTAGCCAATTGCAGCTGGAAATAAGCAGTTCATTGACAGTAGTAAATAGGACATAATTATAATCCATTCTCATTCTGAGGAGTGGACAGCAGGTTTAGCCAGCCATCAGTGTATTCAGAGTGGTTAAATAATTATGAAGAACTCAATCATTGTAAATACTTTTTTTTTTAATCAAAAGCTTCCTAAGGCAACAGTGACTTACAAGGTAGCTGGTTTATTTGGTGTGTCTGTGATGTTTTTTTTTTTTTTTTCAGGGAAAAGAACAATACAGAAAAACCATATGTTCACATATTTTTTACACCTTTCAAGAAGAATCCAAAACATTCAATTAGGTTTTTGTATTTCTTCAGAAGTATTTTTTTTTTTACTTGAGACTACTTTTATCCTACTGAGATGTATTTTTATGATCTCAGTGAAACACTGAGAAACTTTTTACATCTCAGATTCTCAGCAGATCTCAGAAACACTCCTCTGACTTCAAATCAGAGCCCAGTCCTATTCACATCAGTGAAAATAGGCTGTTTTATGTTACTCAAAAAAACCTGTGATCCTGAAATAGAGATCAAATAGGAGTGTGATATAAAATTGATAACTAAAATCATGTAAAATTCTCAGTAAAAGGTTGTAACTGTGGATTGTTTTAGCTTTCTTAGTAATTTCAGCACTTCTAAGTGATTTCTGAAGAAAAAAAATGATGAATGAAGTTAATGCCTCGTTTTTCACCCATTACACCAAAGAGACCACGAAGAAAGTCTTACATCTAGATTCAGCCATGATTAATGAGAAAGAAAAACAATAAAGGAGGTAGCAGGATCCATCACAACAAAGCCTGCAGTTAAGGCGATGTCTCAGACTCAAAAACCTGATTAACTGAACAAGAATTTGTAAATTCAGGTAAGGTAACTTATCATTTACTTTTTAATTTATTTTAGTACACGATTTTGCATGTGTTCTCATAGTTTATTCGCATTATCTGGAAATGTTGCCGTACATTTTCAAACCCAACTGATGTGACAGTCATGAAGGTGTGCATCTGTTTAACAGTGCACTGATCCTTTTCTTCCTTATTATTCCAGAAAAACTAGAAACCCACCAAATATAAGGGCATCAGAATTTATTACATTCTTTGCTCCTACTGTTGTCCTTTTCACAGCAGGTTAATTATCTGTCTGGTATACATAAAAAAAAATGTAAAAAATATGAAGATGCTCATAGATGTTCATTGGAGCTCTGATGTACAGGTGTATACACTGGTCTTGTTATGGCAGTACAAAATAATTCACACATTTTTCCAGTCCGGAGTGATACTGAGAACACCTGACTTGTCAGCCTGAAAATTTGGCACTGCAGTAACATCAATATTTATTCCAAAAACAGAATACTGGGTAGCTTTGCTACTATAAGCAAGCTAAATCAAAGGATGATGGATAACATCAGAAATTTGTGCTTAGAGTTGCACCTACCATATGTTATCCTCCTTTGTCCCACGGGATTCCGATACAGATATAATATGGTTTTATTCTTTAATATGAACACTGGAAAGCCTGTCACAAGAAAAGACTGATCATATAATCCCGTAAAGAATTCATAGCACTATGTGTGGCTAAATTCATACATCCACAGGTGAGGATGTTTCTCAGTGAAACACAGCAAAGTTCTCCTAGATGATGAAATTAAGTTTGGATAAGATCTGGATCTTGTTTTAAACATGAGAAAATCTGATCAGTGGAAATGTTGGATTGTTTGAAGTGTTTAAATGCCCTGTAGAAATAAATGACTGTGTTGAATGCAGGCGGAAGCTTTGTTGTTGTTGTTTTTTATTCTTTCCTGTATCTGTTAATTCCCTAATTTGTTCCCTCTCTTGTCTTATTTTTTTCCTCAAAAGAATTGTTTAAAATACTTGCTGAGTCTAGAGTAATTTCAGTTGTATTCAGTGTCGTTTTCTTTGCTTTTCAGTTTTCACCCTTTTTCTTTATGACCTGAAGCTTCTTGTTTTAGCATTGAAACCTGTGTATCCAATTATAGTAATTTACAAAGTCATTGACTGCTGTGAGAAGATTTTCAAGAGATTAAAAGCCTTCAGGTATTTAATTTTTCATTATTTTTATATTTCTTATATAAATTTATATGTACATATACAAAGCAAGTGGGAAGCTTTTTCTCTACTGCAACTGTCAGGGACACTTGGGAATAAATTTTTTGACAGCTTGTAGTAGAAATACTATGTCTCAGCTTGAACCAGTGATTGAGCACCTGGTGGGAAGGCAGGGCCAACCCAGGGGAGCTCAGGTGCAAGCAATGCACCTGAGTGACCAAAAGGTGTGGAACCAGGATCCACTCCTTCCCAGACCTTGTTTAAGGGTTGGCTGTGGAGGTGAGAGCATCTCATCTGGAGATCTTCTATCTGAGGTGTTTGTAGACCTTCTGAAGGTAAATAGTTTCTCTTATTTCTGTGCCTACCACTATTGCATCTATGCAGGTGCTCACTTGCTTGCAGCTGAAGACCTTGCTGCTCTGCTGTCTTGTTATGCTTTCTATCCTTACATAGCTCCAGGATAAAAACAAGTTAGTAGTTATCAATCTTCTTCACCTCTCGCTCCTGTGGAGGTATTCACAAGAACCTTGCTGATAATCTCACTACTGTTTATGCCTGGCCTGTTCTTTCATGGGTGATGATTATAGAAGGGATGGGAGAGAAATAATAGCAATAGAAGAACAGGCATCAACTTGAATGGCAACGCTGGCAAAGTAGCAAGTCAATTTACTGTATAAGAAGAGAGAACTGAATCTACTGAAGGCAAGAATTGTGCGAAACAATGTAAGGGAAGATGAACACAGAAGAAAAAAGCTAGGAGTGTCATAGGGAGTCATTCTATGTTTTTGGGTTTTGAGACTTTTCTGTTTTTAGTACATCCACTATAGCCTTTACTACAAGTGTAAATCTGTCATATAATGAATACATGCGTTTGCATAGTGCCTGTGGTATGCTGGGGCCCAGTAAGTATGTTTTCTGTTTGCAGGAATGTAGAAAAAACATTTGCTATGTGAGATGGAAAAACTACTATCTTATGTTTGTCAGGCAGCAGACACTTCTGTGTGTATTGTCTACTACATCTCTTTACGATTTCTGTTCCAGCAGCATGCATATCCAGGCACAGCTTACCATTAGACCTGTGCAGAATAACTTGGTAGAGAATTTTATTTCCTGGTTTGTGACCTATTTAAACTTAAAATGAAGCTTTTTTTTTCCCTCACATACATCTATGCAGTGCAGAAATATCGGTAAATTTAACTTTGTTAAATGTTATGCAAATGCGGTGCATTTTACTTTCACATTCTGGAATAAAAGCGCTATGCTTTAAGCACAGATTTTGCATAACAATGTTAAGTTTCATATATTATCTTAAAATGCAAAATATATAAATCTACACACCTGCAAAAGCATAAGTAGAACATACTGCTCCAATAACAGGAAAACATAGCCTGAGCGGAGTACAACATCAGTACATTAATCAAGTCCACTGGTAGCTTTGTTTTGGGGAAAAAGAAGCTAACTTTAACTGTTTTGCTTTAATATTGCCACATACTTTAAAAGTTAAGCAATAATGCTCTTTAGAAGACAGCATTTAATACATGAAGATATTCACATTTTTATCATACTAAGCTAAAAGAAAAGCCATAATGTTTTCAAATTTATAATTCTGCAGCTGAGATAAAACTCCTAAAATGATAATATAGCTGTTTTTCAGTCAGTCAAAAATAGCAGTTACACTTCAATAATCAGATCCTAATTCTCAATTTGTCCCTCTTGAAAGAAAAAAAAAAACCAAAAAGTTTTCTTAATTAAGTAGCCAAATTTCCATCAGCATGAGGAAAGCTTCAGAAGACAGATATCTTATTAGCTACACACCGAGACATTCTTGTAGCTCCACTGTGTACAGAACTGGGCAGTGCCAGGCCTGGGGGGAGATTCCCAATTGTTGCAGGGTAAAATAACTATTTTGTTCAATATCCTAAAGAATGTAAGTTACTTTTTAGCACTCCAAAAGGCAATAGGATTTGTCCAAGAAAGTGGTGAGAATCTGTGGGAGTGAAGAACAAAGCAGTGGACTTCTCTTCCTTTTCCATAGATCCCAAGGTGAAGGAAGAGACCATGGGTGCTTCTCCAGAGGATGCTAGGACTGGGCTTTGGGAAATGAAGCATTTGCTGAAGTTAAAGTCTTTTTCTCAGCTACATGTTTATGATAGAGAATGATCATTACCCATCTCTCTGTTTTTCTAATCTTCCATTCCACAAGATGATCAGAACAATGTTCTGGACTGAATTCTGGGGCTGCTATGGAAAAAAAAAAATGTACGAAGAGTGGAAGAGAGAGGTAGTCTGAACAGTTTCCATATCCTCAATTAAAGATTTCAACTCAAATCAGGATTATTAAATGCTTGTGTGAAGTTAACAAAATCAAAAGAATAATTGTTTTCTTCATTTCTAAATTATTGCATTCAGCAGAATGCAGACAAACTACCAGTTGTAGAAATAGTTGCTCCCACTATGGGCAGCCTGGCAGGAAAGATGACTCCATAACTTTATACAATTATGAAATAAAATAAGAGCTGGAGAGTACTGTTTTATGATAGCTGTAAATTATTTTTACTAGATTGATTTTAAAGTGTAATATTATGCTGTTTGTACAATGTAGAGATCTTTATGAACTAATCAATGTAAAATAAAATGTAGATTGGATAAGAAAAGGGTTAATTCTAGTTAAGTTTAAAAAGTTGGAAAAAAAAAA
>JACDJE010000198.1:741453-846779 GCA_016647715.1 Pavo muticus
TTTTTTTTTTTTTTTTTTTTTTCAAATGCCATGTTGGAGCTGGCTGGAACTAGTTGTGTACAGCACAGGGCAGCATTGACTTTGCCTCAAGCAGCAGCCTGTGGTCTCCCTGACACTGATGTGGCACTTGCACCATTAAGTACTAATGTAAATATTTCTCTTCTTGATTTTGTAGACCAACTCAACAAAATGTGTAGCTATAAAACTCCACTTTATTTCTTATAACATGCTCAAGACCTTGCACAAACCCCAGTGTACACTGCCTTCCACTGTCTGCTAACTGCTTATCCTTAAATAAGTTTCCCAAAGCCTGAATTGAAGATTCCTTCAAAGACTCGGGAAGAGTTTAGAGTTCAGAAAAAATGTTCTCAGATGTTCTTCACACAAGTAGCATTTTCTTTTTTAAGTCCCTGAGCCCTGTGCATAGAGACAGAAGTGTGTATGTGAAATCTAATAATCAGCAAAGTATGGGACACTTAGAGCTGAAATGTGTGAGGGATTTGTGTTTGTTTTGTTGCCACCAACTATGGAGAATGAAGGGGATAATATATCATAGAATACAGAAAACATTTTTCCTACACTTCAGACAGAAATGTGTTTAAGAGGTATTGGTTTGAGCAGCATGATAAAGAACTGAAACTCTTCCCTGGTGGTACGTGGTGGAGGAGTGTGTTTAACTGATGTTGTCAAGGTAACTCCAGCAACATTTGAGGCCTCTTGAGTGCTTTCTTCTCCATCCCTTCATGTTTGTCCAGTGTGGTGAGGAGGCAGCCTGCCCACTGGGGTGTCCTTGGAGCTGGGGTGGTGGCTGCAGTGGAGCCCTCTGCTGCTTCTGGGCAGCCTCATGCCTATGTGATAAATCAGGCTCTGTAGGCTTTTTTCTGAGCATGACAGGTATGAAATGCCCTGCCTAAAATAATTTCTGCAAAGTTATTTAGCACTTGCAATGCATTGGGAAAGTGGGAATACAGGAGGAGGAATTAAAGCCCCAAAAATATATCGTTTATCTCTTCTGTTTTCCACTATGTGGAGAATATCGTTGTACTGGACACCAGACATAATGCAAGAATAGAGCAAGGTTTTGAAATGCTCTTTTGCCATGCAAGGGGCTCTAAAGATCTGTTTTTCCACTGAGGCTTTGCTGTTAGAGCTGTAGAAATCATTTCACAATTCTGTCTATTCACTACAGAGCATTAATTCCCTGAGTCCTTACTGCACATTAAACAATATGTGTCCTTAATTTAGTTGTAGGAGTATACTAGCAAAATAATTAAATTTCTGGATCAGTCTCTTTGCATTTTTTTCATCAGAATACTTTTTCTACATTAGATTTTACAGTGTAGTGATTGTAGCTGCAGGAACACTTTTTTGGGAAGTCTCATGAATTGAATCCCTTGGTTCTATCCACAGGGGGTGACTAGCAATGAAGCAGTCCCTGTACATTAAAATATACTGAACTTCATTTTCAAGTACAATGGCCACATACTTATTCCTTTCCACAATTAACAGCTAACATTTCTCACTCCCCTCCAAGGCACCATTTTCTTATTTGACTCTGATTTAATTTTTATTATTTCAACACACTAGTAATATAGGTCGTCTTTCTTATGGGACTAGCTGTCTTTTCCACTGAGTCTTTAAAGTATTTTTGATTGCTTTTGACTCATTTGTGAGTTTTGCCTTTTTTTATTAGATTGTAAGGAGATATCCATGGCCTGTATGAAAATCAGTCAAAATCCTAGACTTCCTTGCAAAATAGAGGCTTTTCTCTCTTGAATGAAAAAAAAAGAAAGGCAACGAAGAAAGCTTCTGTGCAATTTTCATAAACTTGCACATAGTTTTACATAGAAAATAAACTCTTTTTTTAAAGTAAAACTTCAAGAATCTTACAGAAGCTGGAATTGTAGAGGAAAGTTTTGTGTGTCTTCTACTCGTTGCTTTTTTGTGTTGTCACTTTGTGAAATAAAACTGTAACAAAAGAGTTAGATAAAAGGTAGTGTGCTCCAACTTTGGGAAAATACATTATTTGATTGTCAGCAGACCTGCCATTTATAATTAACATCAGAAAAGTAGTAAACAAAAATGACTGCTTTTCCACCTGATAGAACTTATATTCTGTCTTGTCCTCTTTAGAACTCTTTCAGTGTTCTCTATCCAAGCACATATCCTTCTGAAATCCCTCTCAGTGATGTGTTTTGATCTCTTTAGACAGTTGATCCTATTTTTTCACGGCGTAATTCTATTTAATTGAACAATGTCTTCTTAATAAAGAAAAAATTAAACTGGAATTTCACTTAAAATACCTAGATCTTACTTTCTTCTGTCTTTAACACTGGAAGACAATCGGTTGGAACAGCTGTGTGAACCATAAAACATGTCTTGTATTAAGAGGCTAAACTGTTTTAACCATAATAAAAGTTATCTTAGTACTGCAGATATCCAGGAGGTTTCTTCTCACTCCTCGTTATCTCCTTTAAATCTCACAGAGAAATGAGAACTCTCTACTTATATTCTCCTGAATCTAATTTACATGCCGTCAGCACTCTTGACTGTTCTCATAACTTGACATGTGCAAGAGAATTAAAAGAGAAATAATAATATGAACTAAAAAAGTGAGAAGGGAAAGCAATGGGTAATTTTCAAGAACATGCATAGAGGATATAGTAGAATAGAATATGCGTGAGTTAAGGGCTGTGTATGTATTCTTTTAATATAGGTACATAATTATGATTACTATGTCTGAAATAAAGTCAGATATCTGGGAAGAAATTTCTGTCAAGGACTTTCTATCCTATTTTTATTATTATTTAATATATAATATGAGTGGAGGAAAAATGACTTAGCATAGAACTTGAGTATAGATTTGTTTGTATGTGTGTGTGTTTGTATGTGTGTGTATATATATATATATATGTATGTATATGCCTTTGGTACACTAAGTCAGATCGTATTAGTAACAACAGCAAACTAGTGCTAATTTAAATTTTCACTATGTTCCTACTAGTATCCTTCCAACTTCATCATTTCCTGACAAGCACAAGGGGAAATAATGTGTCACTTTTCATTTTCCAAGTATGTCATGTTTAATAATGTAAGTAATGCCTTCAAATATGTTGTTTCAAATGACAGCTTTTAAAACAGAACATTTTAAACCAGAATGGGGTACAGGAAGAATTGACCAGTCGGATACAAGTGAGAAAAATGAAAGGGAGATTAACGGTTGTTTTAGAAAAATAAATAAGCAAGCCATATATATATATATATTTTCTTGTCATATTTCTACTGAGTACTCTTGAAAAGCAGTAAATGTTCAGAAATAGTTCACTTTTTTGAGAAAATCCACGTTTTCGTGATATATTCTTACAATTCCTAGCAAATGCAAGTTCTTCTGGTGATTACTGAAGATTGAAAAACTCGTATGTGCATATGTGATGAACTCCCTGGAGACAGCATGGCAAATATTAAACCTGTTGTATATGCTTGATCTGAACCTTAAAAGCAAGTGTATAATCAAATAAAAAAGGCCTATAAAGTGCACTCATACTTCAAAGCTTACTATTAAAATGTCTTTGTTGTGTTCCAAGTTTATGAGAATTCAGTGATTTATGCAGCAAACCTGCTAATTCTACTGTAGGCTCAATCTGTCCCTTTCTAGTAGCCAAGACAAACTTTTTGTTGAAATCACAGTGTGTGGGTGGAGGGTGGTGGATCTCAAATTGCATGGGTTTGCTGGGCCTGCATTACAGGTAGACAGCAGATTTGGCTGCAAGCAGGGTAGCATTTCAGCTGATGTGAAATAAGCAGCCAACATCAGCTTCCTATCCAGTCATAGTGTTGGTGGTGCCCAGCCAGTGGTTATAATGGATAGACAGAGGTTCTGGGGCTGCAGCTATGCATACATGTTGCTGCAATATAAGGCAACGTCTGAATTTGCTGGGCATCACCTAGGCTATAGTAGCTATTTGACTGACCTTTCTTTTCCAGCTTCATAAATACAGTTTTTGCTGATGCGTGTGTATGAGTGCACATACAGATGACTCCTTTGAAGTTAAGATTATATAAATCCATAAGTCTGCTTGCTTTGATGTGAGTTATGCTGCTCTCCTGTAGATACACACATACCTGTTCCTTGTGATTCCAGATACTGGAAAGCAAATTCAATTGATAACTCTCAGTAATGTCACAAGGAATCACAGAAGAATTTTGGGGGGAACTCTTCTGTTTTGTTCAGTAAATAACAGGAGTGTAAGTAATAAATTTAATGGTCAGAATTCTCTGGTTAATAAAACAGGCAAATATTCACTCCTGTTATCCACAAAGAACGGGAAAAGTACAGTTATGGACAAAGGCTTATGAAAGTTTGGATGCAATGGCAGGTTTATGAATGACATGGGAATATTTCTCAGCAATAGGTTTCTTGAGCACAGTCAGATAGCTAAAAGGGACGTTTTATTCAACAAGTAACATTTTAAAAATTATATGAAGTATAAATGCAATTATAGTAAGGTAATCTTGAATGCAGACTTTATCATGCTATCAGCATCTATTAGTGGCTTTAGCAATAATTTCCTCTTTAAAAAAAAAAATTAATGAAATAACATACAATATACTATATTGAATACATTTGTATAAGAGCAACTTGCACACTTTCAGTACCATTTCTAAATTTACATGTTTTTATGGTATTTTGATAGCTTTTGTTAACAGTTACGTGAAGCTCTTACTTATGTAACCAATACTAAAAGAATATTATTGTAATTCTTTTACTTTCTGGTATGAGTTTGGAAATGCAGGCCCATCTTTTTTATTTTTGTAGTTCTTTCCCATGTGTAATTATTTTAATCCCTGTCTAACAGGTGTCAAACGCTTCTACCTGAATAGCCTGCGATAGGAATTTCTCTGCCCCATTTGCATAGTTGTAAATGATTGAATAAATGATCAAGGAGACAAAATGATCTCATAAGAAAGATAGTTTCAAGCGGAAAAAAAAACAAAAAAGTAAATTCTTCTAAAAGTGGAGCAAATAGTTGGTAAATTAAGAATAAAGTAACATTTTCTTTGTCTTTTTTTCCACAGCTGTTTGTCCCCAGTTGCTACTTCACTTTAATTCTTAATTCTTGACTACTGGAAAAAATGTGATTTAATTTAAAAAAAAAAAAAAAAAAAAAAAAAAAAAAAGTGAGTAAATGAAACCAGATTTTTTTTGAGGTTATCATTTTGAGTTTGGGTTGTTCTGGAACAGCATTGCAATCTTCAGTTAGATCAGTATTTTTATTTCTTAAATCAAATGATTGAAGTTTGCTTGTATTACTTGTATTACGTACTCTTTCATTCTCATATTCAATACTCTCTTAAAGTACTTGTAGATTTAAGCGAAAGAGAGGTTTTTAAGAGTTGATACTAATCCCATATACATTTGAAAAAAAACAATAACAAGTCAATGTGAAAAATGCATACTGATGGTAATAATTATTTTTCTCTTCCTGTTTCACAAAAATCATTAAACTGTTTTATGCATTCCACAAATGGTCAATGACACATGTGCATTAATTCAGAAACATCTGCCTGCTTGCAGATAAGAGTCTCGGGAGGAAAGCAACTGTGTTGAAGCTCCTTCCTGGAAAAAAACCCAGTGTTTTCCCATAGTGAAAAAGAAATGCAGAAGTAGTAGTTCATTAGTGGATTGACATTATTTCTCAGATGTCATTGTGTGAAAAAAATTACTGAGTATTTTAAATCCTTACTGTGTCAGTCCCCAGTCTTAAATTATTTTAGAATCATTGATCTTTCAAACTGCTGATAGTCTAAACTGAAGTTCTAGTCCTTTTTCTCGTAGGGAAATTAAAATGACCTCTCTGTTGTATTCAGCTTTTTTTTTTTCTGTTTTGCTTTGTGTATATGTTTTATGATTGCATAAAAGCAATGTACTTATACTGAGTTCTTGCAAAAAAAAAAAAAAGGGGGGGGAGGGTTGAAATATGTAATCACAGAGATGAATGTTGTAATTTCTGAGTTTGAAAGAAACAGCTGTGATTGTTTGCTTCAGATTTTTTTTTTTTAATTTGAGCTAAAATACAAACTATTTTTAGTTACTTACTGGATTGGTAAAAACTGGGGTTGATAATACTGGTTAGAAAAAAAAATAGTGTACATGGGGTGTAATTGTTGTGCATTGTTTAATCAGTTTCACCTCAGATGATCTAGTTAGCACAAATGGTCACTTGTAATGAATGTATGTTGAATGTATAATTCTCTTCTTTGTAGTACTTGTTATCAGGAGTAGCCAATACCAAAATTTTATTTTCACATACTATGTATTTCATTACATTAATTTGAATGGAAAAAGAAAGATAACAGTGTGGGGAGAATGTGAATGACTGTCTACGAACACACAGAGAGAGAAAATGGAATTAGTTTAGAAGCCTTTTAATGATTGTCCTTTTTAATAGCTGGGTGGGGTGGTGACTGAGACTGTATTTTCAATTACTCTTCAGGTCATTAATGTTGATTACATTCTTCTTCTAACCATAAGTCTTTATTTAATGGAAATGTATGCCACCCACTAAGCAGGCATGTAGTTAGGGAACAATACAGCAGGATTTGATTGCCCTATTAACAATAATCATCATGAGACTCTGGGAGTAATAATTTAATGACTTCTTGTACTCTCTTGCTACTTTTTGGTGGTGTTCATTTAGCATGTACTACAAAGATATCTCTAATGAAATTAAAACTTGCTAGTAAGCATTATTAGCTAGTGATAAGCAGGTATTGAAATAGCAAACCTAAGAGGGCTACAATGACTGCCAGTAAAATATCTGTGGACAAGGTAACTTGATTTCAGTGAAGCTGGGTGGCTTCTCAGGAAGGTAATGAATAGTCTCAATGACTTAATAGAGTTCATACTGTAGAGGACTTAGGGGGGATGCTTAGGGAATGTGTGATGTATTTTGTTTGTTTGGCTTTCCCTCCCTCACATTTCACAGTCATTGGCAGCCTTGTGGAATAAAAGGCAGATGGCACAGGACTGGAACTGACCCAGTCAGAGAAAAATCATAGGGCTAAAATGGTTCCCTTTTGTAGAACTTGGTCTTGTTCTCAAGCAACTCAACTGTAAAACTCTCACCAGATGACTGGAGCTGCACTCATACTTTCTGTTCCCTCAGGAATTTGCTGTTCTGCTCTGTGTTGACCAGTGGGCGCTGCTTTGCAGAGGTACAGGGAAGATGTTTTACTCAGTTTTATATGTAGAACTACAGCTAGGGAAGGTAGCTGTTACTGTTCTCTGTGCCTTCTTTGTGCCAGAAAGGAGAATTCATTGTATTTCTTTTACCTGGTTGTGTATTTGCACATATTTTCTCCTTGCTCGAATAATTCATTTAACTTTAATGCATATCATTAAGTTAAGGAGTACTCTTACAAGCTTGTACTAAGCAGAGAATTATTACTGGAAGAATAGCAAGTAAAGAAGCAGAGTGTCCTTTGAGCATCTGAAGAAGGCGGGCACACGTAAGTGAACAACACATTGCTTGAGTATTGACAAGAGATCAGCTGCGTGTGTGTTGACAGAGAACATGGCTATTCTGTTCATAAGTCTTTCCTGTAGCACAAAGCACACTACAGTTAGTGAATCTTCAAAAGAATTTACCCTTTGTGATACTGCTTGAGATCTTAACTGTTTCACTATTTCAGATCGTCAAATATGATTTCATGAGTAGATGAGTCTTCCTGCTCATTTCAGAGGGAAGTTAAACTTCACTGAGATATGCTGAAGCTATTCTGTGTAATATTGCACTCTCATGAACTTTCACAAGTCCAGTAACCACACCTTGACTAGGAGACAGTAGCTAACTTATGAAAGGCAGCGAAGAGTTAACCTCTTAGTCCCTCAATGACACAACCACTGACAAGTAATCCTAATGTATCTCAGTGTGAGATGGAAGGACAAGTTGCTTTCAGCACTGGCTGAAGGTAAATATTCCCAGGTACAGCTGGGGTGGTTTAACAAGCTGTTCTATGCTATACTCCACTAGTTACTAACTAACTAGGAGCCTGAAGTTCATACTTGATTTGCTGTCTGTCCATCAATGGGTTGTATTGCAGAACAGAGGCATTTCATGCTTTCCAGAAGGGCTTATTTATTCCTAAGGAAAACACTGGAGAATTAACCTTGTGATGTTTAGCAAATTAGATTTTCAGCTCACAATTTTGTCAGGTCTCACTTGTGAAGGGAGGGAGGATTGAGCAGATTCACAAATCAAATTCCCCCTCAGCTTAGATTAAGCTAAAACAGTATTTAGGGTCCAAAAAAATCATCATTTTTAATGAAAGTATCTGTACTATAATTATCTTAAAAGTATTGGCACTTTACAGTTATGTCTGTTGAAGCTGTGGAGCTAAACTGTGACTTTATAAAAAATCAAAATAAGACTTGCCTTAACAACTTCATGAAAGAAAAAGAAAAGAGAGAGATGAGGGGATCCGAACAGAAACTGAAATATGGTTCTTTGGCAATGCAGAAGTTTGAGCTTAAATACATTATGAACCTTTTTATGTGCAAGGTCCTGCATCTGTTTTGAAGCAATCTCTAGCACAGACAGAGGCAGGGTGGAGAATGGTTTGAGAGCAGCCCTGCGGAGAACAGTTTGGGAGTGGTGATTGATGGAAGATTCAACATGAGCTGACAATGTGCGCTTGAAGCTCAGCAGGCCAACCTGATCTAGAAGGAGGTGTCTCTGTCTAGAGTAGGGGGGTTGGAACTATACAATCTTAAAGGTCACTTCCAACTCAAACCAGCGGAAAGCAGAAAGAAGTATCAGACTGCGCAGTCTGTGCTGCACAGACTGCCCAGTAAAATGTTTCTTTTTGATTAATTATCTCACAAATTTAAAAGTTAATAAATGTCAGTGCCAAAAACTAGCAGTTGTACCTGTTTATAGCTTTAGAAAAAGGAAAGTTCAATCTGTTGCACCTTGTGACTGTGGAGTTAGGTGTCAGTACAAGCTTATGTGAAATCCAAAAAGTAAGAGAATACTGAGAAAGAAAAGGAAAACATTCTAGTTAGTGTGTTTGGTAAAGCAATAGAAAACATATCAGCAATGGAAGGCAATAACATAACAGGTGTTGTTATGAATATAAATCCCAGAATATATTTCTATATGTCCTATAAATTCACACAGTGTAATCTAACTGGCATACAACAGTGAAGTCAGCTTTAATGGAAGTAGTATTTCACCCTTGATGCTCAAACCCAAACTGATGTTCTCTTTTATTTGCTAAATGCCATTACTTCAGGTCAAACAGAAATGATAATACTTTCCAGTATTTGCCTCATCCAAGAAACCTGCTTTTGACTCTTTTTAAGTGATTCCAGTCATATAAGAAGAGTTCTAGTGATGCAGTTGTGTCTGTTAAGATAGACTAGTAATCACTTCAGAAGAATTGACTACAGAAGCTTATTGGTAGGAGATAACTTATTTACTACATTACTAACTTACTATGACAAGCAGGCAAAATTTTCTCTAAGATTTTTTTTCTCCCCACTACCCTTTTCTTTCTCTAAGTGTGCTTCTACAAGATGTATTCCTTAGGTCAAACTATTGTTGCATGATTTAACTACCTGTGTAAACCTACTTTGCTTAGACAAAGATCTGCATAATAAACTTTCAGTACTTGACGTACATTTTATCAATATTTGTATCCAGTGAAGAGATGTCAAGAGGTATTTGATCCACTTCACTGTGGTAGCAGATGGCTATTATACAAAGTGTACACTGTATTTCAAGAGTCTTTGTCTTGTCTTGTCTATGTGGATGGTCTTTATTTTGTTCCACTTCAAGTAGTATTATGAATTAATCTAAACGTTTATGGGGGGGGGGGGGGAACACTAAAGCCATACCAATGGATTTCCCACCTGCTGCCATGTAGAGATACGCAGCTTGAAAGGTTAGCATTTCAGTAGTGCCCTGTTAACCTTTCCTAGCCCTTCACTCAAGGGGTTCTTCCTACTGCCATATTCAGCAGGAATACTTTTATCAACCACCAGGAACTGATCGGTATGATTTCTACTAGATTCTTCTCCTCAGTGCCTGATCTACTGGCAACCTATATTGGTTACCTGAAAAAGATTTCTGAGTATCCAATGTACATATTGAATATCTAAGTCTGTTCCATGGAAGAACTCTGACATTAAGAAAATTAAAATGTTTTAGTCATGCAACATTAAAACTGTTATTTGACATTGTATGGTGGAGATCTTCTACTAGGTTTAGGTTACCTTATGAGTAACATTTGAAACGAAAATAAAATCTGCAAGAGGATTTTGTAAATTTCCTTCAGAAAGTTACAAACAAGAAAATAAAGTTGGGTAGTTAGTTAATATGAGGGCTTTGATTGTAATACTCGATGAAAATAACTAAAAGTTGTGGGAATCTTGCTAGTCTTGGTAATTTTATGTTGTAATTGAAAAAAATAAACATGAGAAAGTGTGATTTCTCTTACTCTTTTGTTTTATACAAAAACAACAGAAAGGGCAACAAATTTATTTATATATAATTAAGAAGGAAAGAGAACTCGTGATTCTAGGATAATTTCCTCTTTTGTTTTAAAACCTTATGGCTCATTATTTGCTTTATCTTTTGTCACATAATGGCAATTCTTATTGAAATGTAAAGATGCTGTACATTCTTCAGCTTTGCACCTTCTCTAATTTGTGTTTTGGTTGTATTATATATTATATTTGGTTGTATCTAAACTAGAATATCCAAGGGAGAAGGCAAATACAGTGTGAATTTCCTAGTAGTGCCAGTTACTAGAACTTTTTGCAAACCAGGGATATCAATATAGTTCTGTCTACATTAATATCATACTAGTGGTGGTAGAAGACAACTAATTCCTGTATAATTATATCCAACTAATTATTTTCCCAAATAAGAGCAGCCTACCAATATTTTTTTATGGTATAAAAGATAGGCAGTTTCCTACAGCTACCTACACAGATGTGTGGTAATAACAAGCAGGGGAAAAAAAATACCATTGTAGAAGACAGAAGCTTTGAAAATTGTTTAAATAAATATCAGTTATTTAAAAAGCAGTTGGACTAAAACCATCTTGAATGTTTCCAATAAATTAGTCTGTTTCATATTATAAATAAAATAAATATTTTATTTATAAAAGTCCTTGATTTTTCAGGACAAATGTTTTGCTTAATAACATTATTCTTTGTATGAACAATTTAAAGACATAATAAAAATATTTCAGAATGCATTAATCAAAATATGGCTCAGATTATCCAGTTGAGATACAGGGTAATAGTTGTTTATGAATTCTTGAGGAGCCAAAGAACACTGTTGGGGTTTTGTTTGTTTGTTTTTATTGTTTATTTGATTTGATTTGATTTATTACATATCGTAGGCACGTCCTGACATACATCCAGGTCTCATTCCAATGCATCCTGATAGTCTCCAAGCCAAATTTTCCACTAGAAGGATAAATAAGAAGAGTTGTTAGTGTATTTCAGTATGCTTCTTAGTCTAGAAGAAGTGGGAGATCTGAACTATGATATGTATCTGCCCTGAATTTGGTCACGTCAAATTACAGTTTTCAGTCGTTTACTGTTGAAGTGATTCTGAACTACATTGTTGCACTTACTGGAACTTTTTTTTTTTTCCCTCATACAGACACTGTTTCTGCCTACTGTTTTAAAGGAATTCATCTGAAAGAAGCTTTGCATTGCCCCTAAACTATCTATATATGAGAATAAGAAATAGAAATAATGAAATCTTTAAAGGCTGAGCTTTACGAAGAGAAAACTGAATGTGAGATGGAATGGAAATAAATAAGTTTATCAATAATTTTTCCCTTGTCCATTATGTCCTGGCAGCAGACACTCTTCTTATGGTTTCATCTCAGTCTAGGAACAAAATAGTTATGAGAGGAACAGTGAAGTCCATGCAGTGCTCTCTGAGTCCTCAGGAAATATTCCTTTATTATTCTCTACCTCTCTGAGGTTTTGTGAGGTGTTTCCTCATATGTGATGTGTTAACATAGGCCACAGGATCCAGATTTCCCTGGTTGCATTCATATATGCGGCCTCTTGATCCCATTTTGTGTTCAAAGAGCTTTTCCTAGCTGAGAATAGTTCTGTTTTAAGGAAGTTTTTCTTCCTTAAAAGTTTTTCTACTGGAGATTCCATCAGACCCAGGGGGGAAACCTACAACAAGTTGAACTTGTCTTGTAAATACCTCTAGAGAAATACAGCAAGTAAGGTATAAATGGATTCAAAGATGTAATACACTTGCAGTTCCTGCATCTGAATCGAGCTGGCTGATATGTTTGCCAAGCCACTCTTCATCGTATTTGAAAAGTTGTGGCTGTCAAGTGAAGTCTCCAAGGAAGGGAAAAAGGGATACATCACTTCCATTTACAAGAAAGGGAGGAAGAAGGACCTGAGGAACTACAGACAGATGAGCCTCACCTCTGTGCCTGGAAAGGTCATGGAACAGATTCTCCTGGAAGAAGTGTTAAGGCATATGAGGGAGAAGCAAGTGATCTGAGACAGCCAGCATGTCTTCACCAAATGAAGGTTGTGCCTGACCAATCTGGTGGCCTTCTGTGATGGAGTGATGGCATCAGTGGACAAAAGGATGGCAATTGATGTCATCTACCTGGACTTTGGCAAGGCCTTTGACATAGTCCCACTCCACTTCCTTTTCTCTAAATTGGAGAGATATGGATTTGAAGCATGGAATATTCAGTGGGTAAGGAATTGGTTGGAAGTTTGCAGCCAGAGGATTGTGGTCAATGGCTCTATGTTCAGGTGGAGGCCAGTAACAATCAGGGTTCCACAGAGGTCTGTCTTGGGACCGATGTTCTTTAACATCTTTATCAATGATATTAATGATGGGATTGAGTGCACCCTCAGCAAGTTTGCTGATGACACCAAGCCGAGTGGTTGATACAGAAGAAAGAAGGGATGCTATCCAGAGGGACCTTGATAAACTTGAAAGGTGGGCCCTTGTGAACCTGATGAAGTTCAACAAAGCAAAGTGCAAGGTTTTGCGCTTGGGTTGAGGTAATCCCAGGTATGTATACAAACTGGGAGAAGAACTCATTGAGAGTATCCCTGCTGAGCAGGACTTATGGGTCATGGTGGATGAAAAACTTAACATGAGCAAGTAGTATCTGTTTACAGCCCAGAAGGACAAAGATATCCTGGGTTCCATCAGAAGAGGGATAGCCAGCAGGATAAGGGAGATGATTGTCCCCTTCTACTCTGCCCTCATGAGGTCCCAGCTGGAGTACTGCATTCAGGTTTGGGGATCCATGCACAGGAAAGATGTGGAGCTTTTGGAGAAGGTCCGGAGGAGGGCCACAAAGACGATCCAAGGATCACCTGGAGCACCTCTCCTATAAAGATAGGCTGAAGGAACTGGGATTGTTCAGCCTCAAAAAGAGAAGGCTGTGGGGAGAGCTCATTGCAGCCTTCCAATATTAGAAGGGAGTTTATAAACAGGAGGAAAATCAACTTTTTACAAGGGTAGATAGTTATAGGATCAGGGGTAATGGTTTTAAACTAAGGAGGGAAGAGTTAGATTAGATGTCAGGGGGAAGTTTTTTTACTGAGAGAGTGGTGAGGTGCTGGAACAAGCTGCCAGAGAGGTTGTAGTTGCCCAATTGCTGATGGTGTTTAAGACCAGGTTGAATGGGGCCCTGGGCAATATGATCTAGCACTTGATCTGGTGGTTGGCAACCCTGCATGTGGCAATGGAGTTGGAATGTGAAGATCCTTGGGGTCCCTTCCAGTTCAAGCCATTCTACAATTCTATCTCATTCTCACCTATAAAAGTAAGTATATAATATAAGAATTACAAGAAGAGAAGAAAGTCATTGTAATTTTATTTGGTGTTCTGGTGTCAGATTGTTGGAATGATCCTTGCATGCAATTTAAAGGCTTATCCTTTCCTGTTTACTACTAGTTTTTCTTGTATATATTGTATAATCCAAAGTTGGCTGGCATTTCAGGATTTTGCTAAAGTCACAACAGGATGTGCTACTGCAATTTTTGCCCTTTGCATTGACGGTTTTGTTCCTAGACAAGAAATACAGAATATGTAAGTTGTTTCTTCTCCTGTTTTTTTATCTCCTTAGCGAAGTTTACACCCTGAGTTTATTTTCTTCCAGGCCCAAAAGTTCTTTAGGGTTATGTTATCCTATGGCTCAGAGTGATAATGAAAATGTGTTGTTGTCAAAGAAATGATGACATTCCAGAAACGAGTAACTCTGTGATAGCTGTCACATACCCTTTCTATCCTAGACAAGAAATTGAAACTAGAAGAAATGGAATAGTATGTGTATAACCCCCAGGGAATGACTGTGGTCACTCCTCTCCTCAATTTATTTTTCCATTATCATCGACACTTTTGAAAATGGAGCTTTGTTAAAGACTTCTGACTTTTATCAGTGGGCTGGCAAAGTGAGGTTTCCCTGAGGGATAATGCATACAGAAAAAGGGAATTATGTGAAACACTGTAATAATAATGTTGTGATGGTATCTTGCAAGATGAGGCAGACTGTGGAGTAATGTACTACAGAGGATATTTAAAAGCCAGTGTAATGTCTTTACCCACTTTGACTTCAAAGGGACTTCCATAAGTGAAGTGCTACTTTGTGAGTAATTCAATTGCCATTTAGAAATAAAAGATGGCTTTCCAGCTAGGATAGTCAGGCAACATGAACTGTGTTCTTTGCCATCTTCCTCTTTTTATACCTTGGAAAAACTCCGTAGATGGAAAACTCACCAGAATCTAGTGACTTAGTGTGTTTGTTCTTGTGTGGAAGAATGTCTCTTAAAGAAGATGTCTAAGCTTATTAACTTATTCTTTTGTTTTGTTTTGTTTTTAACAATGTTCTCGTGGACTTTTCTCTCTTAGAATCTTAAATACACCTGAACTGGAATCAAATCTTAAGTCACTTATTTGTTGAAACATATCAAGCTACCCACAAAGTCTAGTCTGACTTTTTCACACTCTAGAGTGTGAAAAGTCTCCAATTTGTATGCAAAAGGGCAGTGTTTGGGGGCTCACTCAGCAGCTTTCTAGCTTCTGTGTCTCCATGGGCAAGATAACACAGTCTGCTGATCCATAGCCATCTGGCAATGGCCTCTGTGTGGCAGGATCTCAGCAACCCACAGCCGCCTGGAAACAAATCTGTTCGTAACTCAAAGGTGCTGTGATACTTCCCTGTAGACTGCATAAATGGCTTTTAAGAATACGTCCCCAAATTAACTTATTTGCTGCAAGTCATTGCACCAGCCTCCAGTTGCAGGAGTAGCTTTATGAAGTAACTGTAATCACAGTCAAATCCAGTGCATACTGGAAAAAGGTGACCTTTGCATAAGTCTTTAATTTTAAATCTTAAATCTTTTTCAGTTTGTGGTAATGTATTTATTTATTACCAGAGATGCTAGCAGTAGAGTGAAACAAAATGAAATCTACTTCTAATATATCTTCAGAGTCCCAGTAGGGTAGGTTTCGAATCACAAAATAAAGAATATATATATGTATGTGTGTTTAATGATATGCTCTGGTTTTCCTCCCTGTGGATAAGATTTATGGTAGGAAAGCAAATGTTAGCTTATTTTAAAAAGTGACCAGCCATCCAATGGATATCACCTATTCAAGTGAAGGGGAAATAGTTTTCCTTTTAACTAAACTTCCTCTTTTATTTGTGTTAAACCTATGCATTAACTCAGTAGATTCTGTGCAGCAGGTTATAAATTATATATGAAATAAAAAAATCTATGCACAGTACACACAGAATACAAAAAAATCTGTGCAATTACTACTGAGCTCTCTTACTTGTTATAATATCAACTCAGATGAAACCAAAAATCCTTACTTCCTTTTTCTGCAAAAGAAAATGGGATGTGAGTTTTTGGTTTTGTTGTCTTTTTTTTTTTCTTCAGTCCAGCAGACTGCTTTGTTTTTCTAGAATACCGTTATTCATTGCACTTTTTCAAAAAGTCTATTAAAAGCTTAAGGTAGGAAGCTTTGTTCAGTGCCATGTATTCAAGTGGATTATGTTCCTATGTTGACCAGCCGTATGCTACCTATCTGTGAGCCATGCAACAGGCTGTCTGTTTTATCTTGAAAAAGTCTTCAGGCTCTCACTGTCTCTTTTTTTTTTTTTTTTTTTTTTTTTTTTGGTGTGTGTGTGCATGTCATCCATTACAGTGGAGGTAGCAACTTTCTGGAGATTCCATTCACCACAGTGCATCTAAGAATGGTGAGATACAGTCCTCAAATATAAAATTCCATGGGAAGGTGTTAACTCTAAACAAGTCTGTAAAACCACTTGCTTGTTTTGGCTCAGGAAGTAACAATGCCTGTTTAATTCAGGATCAGGATGTTTTCTTCCTCAACATTAGAACTGCATTTATGTAATTACTGTCAGCAGAGGGCATTCAGTGGAATGTAAGTAGATTTCCCATGTGTCCTTGCTCTGTAGCTGCGGATCTCAGGCTTCATAGAAAACTTTCTTTAACTGGAGGGCGGAACCGAGTAAGCTGACAGTCTGCCCACTGTGCAATCTTGGTAACTACTAGTCTGACTTCGGCTTTGGCTATTTAACTGTAGAATTTTTTTATTTTTATTTTTATTTTATGTATTTTTTTAAGTTTTGCTATGAAAAGGCATGAAAAGATAGCAGAAGTGATGTGGCAAAAGTGTCAGGAAAGATGCATATCTTCCATGCAAAGAAGCTCCAGTAATAAAATGGCTAACAGCTATGATCAAGGTGACAGGATTTTAGAGGGAGAGTGATAAGATATTTCTCTTGAAACTCAAGCATTCTAGTATAACTTCCCACTCAAAAACAGTATCTTCCATTAATACATCATTTACATTTACTGCCTCATCATTGTGTATCAGCTTTCATTTCATGAACACCTAGGCTCAGGATAGAACTTGGCTGATGATACTTTATATCAAAAGATATCGTTAGCTTCTGATGATGCTAGTAAAAATAAAAAGGCATAATTAGCCAACTAGCCAGTCTCATTGCAGATAATGAATGATGTGGCTGGATTAAACATGAATCCTCCAAACCTTGTAACTGTATCATAATAAATGTTTAAGATGGGCTGATAGAATTTGCTCAGTATTTCAGGGGTAGGCATTGGAATCTGTCTGTCCTGGAAAAATCTTTTTATAGTGACAGCTTGTTGTGAAGTAGCTAATGAAGTAAAAATGGACACCATCAAGCAATATTTTCTTAATCCTCTCGTTTCTTTTGCCACATTAAGTTATTTTCAATATCTATTAAAGTATCTATGGTAAATTTATAAATTTGGAGGAGTTGTTGCTATTCATGAAAAATCTGCTACTTTTTTTTTTAATTTTTTATTTGTTTATTTGTTATGAACTACTTCAAATGGAAACTTTTACATAATAAGGTTGATATTAGGAAAAATGTTTCGAAAGATTTTGTTTGATAGTATTTATCTTGCTCTAAGTAGCTGTTGAAAGATACCTAATATTACATAGTAAAAAAGCTGTGTGCCAAATACTGTGTGCTGAACGTGACCTTATTAACTTCAATTCTGCATCTCAATTTCAAAAGACAGCAATTGCAGAAAGACTGTAGCTGTAATCTCAGAGATCCAATGGAAATTATTTATTTATAAGACTAGGTACTCTGCCTCACCATCTGGCATTGAACTTAATACACTGGGTACAGTCAAGCTTGAACTGTGTTCAAAGGAATTTTATATAGTGAGAGAACTAGAAGACAGGGAAAATCTGCAGTTGAACACAGGGTGCAAGGGTTGAACACAGAACTAGAGGAACTTCCTTGTTGAGAGGCTTGCTGAATGGAAGGCAAAGTAGGTAGAAGGTGGTTAACAGTTACTGCAACAAAGAGTTTCATTTCATTTTGTTTTTACAGCCTTTCTCTTCAGAGCTCCCTCCAGGAAGCTGAGCAAGAAATGCCACTTCTAACAGCCCCCCGGAGGTTGCAAACCTCAGAACTTGCAGTGGAGGGAGCTCTTTGTTGATTAATATTTCTTCTTGAGCTGTCTCAGAAGGCATGGCTCCAGGAAGATCTGTGGTGCAATTCTCAAAATCTCTCACGGCTATTCAGTATCACTTTTCCACAGGTCCATTGTTCACAAAAGCAATATTATTCTTCCTAGATTTCCTAAAAAATTACCTGCCCTGATCAATCCCTTCTCAGCCTTAGTTCATGACACTTTGTTCTGTCACCTGCATTAAAGGTATTTTTTTCCTTCCCTTTTTTTTATGGACAGACTACACTGTGCTTCCTAGGGGAGTCTCTCTATTTAGATCCCAGAGAAATAACCTGGACCAGCCTGAGTATAAACAAAACATAAAGTAAAAGAAATAATATCTGAAAGTTGTATATGCTACTATAGGTTACACAGAGACTAGGGTTTGAGGGGTGAGCAAGTTTAATTTCATTGGAGTGTAAAAGAACATCAGAGGAACTTACTCAAGTGCCTTGTAGAAGAATAAATATTTTCAAACACCAGAAGTCTGACTACTCTAAAGCCAGAGTTATACTAGGTTTCTTATCCTTTATTGTGTATTGCTTCTCCAGATCAGAACGGTTTCGTGACTTCTGTGGTTTTATAGACATTGGACTGTGATTCACAGTGACTGAAAGCAATATGTTGTAGGAAAACAATTAGCATAAAGTGAACTGAAAATTAATATTATTTTGTTTTTAGTGAGAAGCTGATCACTCATTGATTGTGATAGTTTAGAGACATCTTATTATTTGCCTTGTTTTAGGAATTTTTGGCAGAAGCTGGCGAGCAGAGAACTTTTACTTAATACATATTGCAAATACTAAATAATACTCAGTGTGTATGAAAATAAAAAAAAATAAAAAGAGGAAAAGAACAGTCGCATTATCATGTCATATCTATGAGATCTAGCAAGAACATAATAAGAATCACATATGTAAATGATGTGGACTTCGGTATTTACAAAGCTATTCCAGCTCCAAATTACCATAGTTAGATACAAGCTAGAGATCAACTGGAAATCAACTATCTTCTCTCTGCCTTAAATTTTTGTACCCAGTATCCCAGTCAGACACTGCAGAAACATAGAGTAAATGACTGTTGTAAGAGGAAGAACAGGAATCCATTTACTTTGTTCATTTTTGGTAGTCTGCCACTAGACATGGATGAGAAGATTGTAAAAGCAGTAAAGACAGACTTTGTGGGAAGTGATTGTACTGAGAAACTCTAGAAATCAGACATAGAATCAGATGTTGAATCTAGACCTGAAAAAATTCATAGTACCCATATGTGGAAAATTATTTTGTAACACTTTTTTCCTGCAATGTCATTTAGGAGGCTTCAGCACATGAAGTAAAAATAGTGTAAAGCTTTAATTTTGATCTTTCTAACTGCATATCACAGAGACCATTTGTTGTGCACACAAAAAGGTAAGGTACATCAGTCTTGCAAAGCTCAGGAGTAAAGCTATGCATTCATAAGCACAATTTATTGGTATTTTATCTATTAGACAGCTC
The DNA here is from genome assembly GCA_016647715.1 of Pavo muticus. Taxonomy (NCBI): domain Eukaryota; kingdom Metazoa; phylum Chordata; class Aves; order Galliformes; family Phasianidae; genus Pavo; species Pavo muticus. The sequence continues at coordinate 761,014 of JACDJE010000198.1, forward strand.
TGTTTATATAGATACATAGCACTTCTCTAACAAGGATTATCAGAATGAATTTGAGAATGTCAGTGGGCATGTCTGAAATTGGAATTGGTTTCCATATGCACAGGTACAAACTATAGGAAATACTGCCAGGGTACTGTGCTGGGGTATCTGTGTGTTTGCAATGAGTGCTGGATGCCTATGCCTTACTCTGCTAGGGAGACCTTTGCTCTAGGAAGCATCTGCTCAACAAAGTCTCTGAACTGCAATCTCAGTAACAAGACTTCAGTCAGGTAAGCCTTGGTTCCAGTCACAGATATAGCTTCCTTCTTGTTGACTGTCTTGTTCTCAGGAAGATGATAGTACTATAAGTTTGACAGATGACTAGCCTGAAGCTGATTTCCAGTGAGTACTCCTCTGCTTCGGGCACTAGTCTTCCACTATTTTGGCTCTCATGCTACCTAGAGAAAAGAGTCACTGCTCCATGCTATCATATGAACTCTGCCAGAGCTCTGCTGGGGAGAATCTTTGCTGGCTTGGACCTCAAGGTACCAATAATTTAATGGAATAATCAGTTGCTTGCTGAGTTTGAGGTCCTTGCCCTGGCTATGTTCATCTTTCTGACATAGATATGGCTTTTCTGCCTGGCGATGCTAGAGGGACGGGCTTGGCTGTAAAAACTGCATACATGAGAGCTTCTCAATGTTTGCTCTAGGATATCGTGTCTCTATATGAACAACAGTGTAGAAGTTTATATGAAGTTCATTGCTGGTACAAGAACAGAAGAATCATCTGCTCAAACCTGCTGTAAAAGTCACTGGAGCTATGCCATGGGTTTATGTTACCTTTCCTCCTTATATTTGTGAAACATGGGAATAAAACAGTGGAGTTGTGCCACATCTCACACACATTCCTCACTTCTCTGCAACTCCTTTGTACTAGGCTGGCAGCTGAATCAGGCTCTAGCTTTTCTGGCTTTATGCTAACAGGCAGCATTGTTTTCCCTGCTGGGTAATCAAATAGTGCCTTGGGCTGGAGAATAATGCAGTATCTAGCTTGTTTCTTACCACCAAATCTTCATAGCAAGTGTCTGTGAAATAATGGAAAGTATTTTGGAGCAATTTGATTTGATGATTTGCTCATACTGGTAGCAAAGCATTCCCTAATTATATAATAAACATCTGTTCTGCTTGATTAAGTATCCTCAGAATAGACCATTTCAGAGAGTTTTCTTTCACTTGTTTAACCAATACAAACATCTTAATCTGGTGTTCTTATAGTGTTCCCTGCAATGTGTGCTCACCTTCATTTGGCAAAATTGAAATGACAGCAAGGAAAAGAAATTATTGAAAAGAAAAAGCAGTTTATAAAGCCTTTAAACTGCCCATTGAGCTGAAGCACAATAGCTTAGTAAGAGGATTTAGAGGCTACCATATAGTCTTATGGAAAATTCTTTTGTTCTTGAAAAACTCAGGTTTGATCTATGTACTTCCCTGAGATCAGTAAGCTTCTAGTTGTAAATGCCTCAAAAAGTGAAGGGGTCAATTCTTTGAGTTTTGGCTTTCTTCTTGCAAAGGCTAGAGCTGTGAGAGGAAGTGAAAATTCAAGAACTGTTTATAACATCAGAATGCAGCACACACTGTTAGATCAATGCACTGCAATGTTAGGGATCTTTTATATGGGAACTCACAACAGCCCTACTAGGATGTGTTACTGATGCAGTAGGGTTGGGTTACTTATTCTTTTATGTTCATCACCAGGAAAGTCCTAAGCGTATTGAAAGCAAAGGGCAATCAATAACACATCAGACATAATGTAAGATGGAACTAATGTTCAATTAATTAGCTACCATAACCATTATATGAAAGTACTAATTCAAAATAAAAATAGTTTAAGTAATTAAGCAACATTTTAAAAGCACTTGAAGCTGGGAACTACTCTGTTTTCACAGGTGGTGTGTTCTAACAAGAAGCTCTTGTCAATATTTGCCAGAGATGCATGGCTTCAGATACTAAGTTAGTTTATTTCCCTGAATAGTTTTTCAGTATATCAGCTTAGCATATTGAGCTCATTTAAATACCAGGATGAAAAATTTGTCATCTTCATGTAAACATGTGTGGAGTTCCTGAATCTGTTTCTCACATACTTACATGTATGAGAAACACAATGAAGATAGAAAGTATAGAAAAATCTATTTCATTTAAAAAAAAAAAAAAAATTCTTATTCTGTATCTTAGAGTCAATTTTCTATATGCTTCACCTGTGCAATACCTATGGGAATCAATTAAAGTTTTTTAGTGTCTAGCTGAGAGAGGTATTGGTCCTTTATATTTCCTTTCTTTGTTTTTTTGTATTTTTTTTTTCCAACATTACAGCTAAGGGGTTTAAAATTTACCAGTTCATTTTGTTCCTCCCAACCTCCTTTTTTCTTTTGAAGAAAGATCTCTCAGAATCTCTAGGGAACAGAGAATAGAATTTAACTACTTAGTTTGCTCTGTCTCTTGGACAGTTTCTGGCCAAATGTTGTTTTCGTTTATCATGGTCTAAATCTGTGGTAATACAAAGATATTCATTGCTTCTGTGCAATATCATTTACTGAAAGGTTACTAGAGTTGTTAAAAAATATTCTATTTTCAACGTTTTTTGTTTTCTTAACTCTTTCTGAATAACTTTGATATTTTTTATTTAAAAAAAAAAAAGCACAATGATTAACCTGAATATTTTTTTTACAGTAAATTCTTTTGATTTGGCTGAGCTGCCATAAAGACCTATGATATCCATGACATAGTTGCGTCATATCCCTCATTTCTTTTAACACAAATTACTTGATGAACATGAAATATTTGAAAATACCCATCCTTCCTCCCTCAGAAATATCAGTTATATTATATTGTGTCATCAAGAATACTGATCTTGTCAGGCTATTGTACTGAATTGTGTGACTTCCACATCCTGTAATCTGAGGAATAGACTGCTGTTTAGAACTGGAAATCACATGAAAATGCAACACCTTTGATAGCGCTGCAAATTCACATCTCCTTAGGCCAGCTAAGTCCACCGTGAATGGAAAGTTTCTATTAAATATTACCTTGAAATTTCCATTGCTAAAATTCAATATTTATTACAGTGACACCGACATTAATATAATTGCATTTCTATGTACAATAATTATAGTAAATATCAAGCATGAAATAGACTGAGGGATTTGAGTTCTGCAGTGATGTTGCAGTGAGAGAGACGGAAAGCAAGAATGGTTACCAATCCAGGAGCTCCTCAAGGTGTTGTATTGGAAGGCAGGATAACAGCGTCCTATTTTGTAGTTGTCAGAGAGGAAATGCAAGGACAGTAGTAATCATCTTTGCATTTTCTCTTTCTGAGTGAACACCTATGTTGTCCACGTGAAAGTAAACTCAGAGCAGAGTGGGAGCATCATTGCATCTTGGGAATAGCAGCTGCCTAAAGGCCATTGCCAAGACGTGAGTTCTAGTGGCCAGTATCCCTAGAGCAATCAGGGCATCAAGCTATGATTTTTCACTTGTTCACTGAATGCTTTACTCTGTAAAATATCAAAACAAACCTTGGTTCCTTTTGAAACATGAGTAGGTGCCTCAAATATAAGGTGTCTGCTTTTCCTTTGTAGACTGCATAAGGAGCCTATATCCTTTAATATCATAAGGGTTGGTTAACTTTCTAAAACGTCTACTGTTTCTCAACCAGAAAATACAAGCTGAAAGGAATATTAAATAACTCCAGTGATCTTGAAAAGTACTTAAAAATTATCTTCTTTGATCAGGATGGAGGGGTTTTATTTGTATTTATTATTGCAGAGAAAAGGAGGTGTCAAATAACCAGGGGCTCTGATAACTGTTTAAATTTTTGGAAAGGTGGCATCTGAACTATTATTTCTGCTTATTTTTTCTCTGGGCTTAAATAATATATTTTTTTTTTTTCCCAATGAACCTTTCTTTCACAAGTTTCCTGAAACACTGCTTATTCCAGAACGTAGATTTGGATTATATTTATGTAAAAAGGGTAAGGCATGGTATGTGGGCATATGGCTACTGTTTCGTATGTGGAATATTATCCTCAGCAGTGTTAACATTCCAGCTGCAAAGATCACTCATGCATATGCATAGTCCTCCAGGAACAGTAATGGCAGGATTATTGTGCGTGTCTGAAAGTCTTAAATGAGAGATTTTGGCAGGGCAAATGGTAGGTAAAATTTATTACAAGCATCACTTCAGTAGTATATCTGTGAAAAGCTAGGTTACGCAAGAGGTGGACTATATAATTACAATGGTCTAAAGACTTATGAAAAATGTTATCCCATGTTTATTGAGTAGAGGCACAAAACTTACTTTTTTTTTTTTTTTTTTTTTTTTTTTTTGCAAGGTGAATAAACAGCTGCACTGGACTTCAACCTCCCTGATGAACTTTGATTTTTTATTCTTCTGAATAAAAATGAATGAATGGAGTCCAGAGCAGAAAATGTGAGCTTTTTTTACCAGAAGTGCAGAAAGGCATTTAATTAAATTAAAACCCAAAAAATATTAAACCTTTGTAAGGAAATACTTCTTCTAGGCCGAACATAACTTGTTTTCATCACTTCTTGAATGCATTTCATATATAAGTATATGACCAAGCAACAGTACACAGCCAATCAACAAATGTGTTTGTCTATTTTGCACTATGTACTAACTACAATAACTTCTCAAATGCTTGCAAGCTCCTCACAGGAAGATTATCTTGCCAACTACTGATTTGTAACACTGAAATTGAGCATTGGCAAGTCCATTCCAGACATTATTTTGAAGGTCTGTGGCAGTACTCTCTGCTTTGTTTCGTTGATCACCCCATAATGCTGTAAAGAGTCTGTCTGCAAAGCTACCACTGAGAGGTCTATCTACTCTGTGTTTGGGGATGTACAGTGACATCTGTAGCCTGCAAAGGGCCAGCCATAATCAGGGTCCGAGGATATACTTGCAGACATGCAGCTACTGTCCTTACCATTGCAAGCAGTGTTCAGATCACAGAAGTGCTTGAACAAGAATACAATTTTTTTTGAGTGCAAATGTTGCTGGCATATTGTGGTCTGTTTGGTTTTGTACTTTTTTCTCAGTATGATGACTTTCTTCCTCCAAGGGATTATGATTTGAAGCAAGTCATAAAAAACATTTCAACAGTAACAGCAAGATGAGCAAAGTCCATTTCTAAAGTTCTGATTTATTCCCAGGTAGAAAAAACCTGGCTGCTGGCTGCTAGATAGGCTATTGGAAGGAGTAATAGACCTCACTATTCTGCTACCAAGGGTTGCCAGCCAAAATAGGCCATGGTTGTGCCCTGAAGGTTGATATCCTACTGCCAGTTAGAGTAGTTCTATATTCTTACCTATTTCACACTCTTTTGTGCAGATTGTGATGTGAAGCCTGCAGTTGTGAGGACATGTTGGATGTTTCGTTGGTTTTGTCTCCATTTGGAATTCTTGGAGGCCCAAATTCTCCTCTTCTACTTTTTAAAGTTTTCTTTGTCTTACATCTCTCCTTTACTGAGCAAACAGAAATGTGATTTTGTAAAGAAGATCCTGCCAGGAACCTTTCCAAATATATAATTCCAGAGACAGGAGTACTTCACAATATGTCTTACTTATTAGTTGTATTTATTCTTTGACTCATACTTCAGTGTTATGTGCAGATAATCAAGGGCATAGGAATTTGTCATGAGGGTAAGACTGTACATAGGACAGATTATGATTACCGATAGCTATTGGATATATATATTTATGGACATGTTGCATATATAGGGATGTTCTGCCATATGCTGGAAGATTTTCCTACAATCTAAAGGTTTTACAACTTAAAGATGCACGTGAAGATTTCTCTGTCTGCCTTATCTTCCTTTGGGTAGTGCAGGCTGCCACGGAACTGTACCTGAGAGCACTGGCAGTGACACTGCAATAGCCCACATTTCTGAGTACACTGTTTACATCTCTTTCATTTGGTATTCTTGCACATATTTAATGAAAACAGCTTCTTTTTATTAAATTTGGTGTGAAAAATTTTTCACATTTGAATCAGTTTTCCTTTTCTTTCTCTAGCATGTTATTAGAAATCTCTACTTAGTGATGTTCTGTTTGTTACTTTGCCTTATTTTAATGAAAAAATATTCCACATACAGCAGTACACAGTTGATTGCTACATTTATCTAGGTTTTGTAGAGGCCTGCTGATGCACCCAGGAGTTTCACGTATCATGTACTTATGAAAGCATTAGGTCAAGACAAATTGTTTTGAAATGCTGTACAAATAATGATCTTGAAAACTGTATTTCACTGGGTTTATCTGTGTATGTGACAGCTGTGCTAAAATAATCTGAGAGTAGTCCTCTGAGTGAAGTTACTGCTCTCAACATTCCTGACAAACAAAACAATTTCATTCTTTAGTAGCACATACTCCAGTTTTATTGCGTCTCATTCTTGGCAGCAGAAATGGGTTTTGAGGGCATGACACCTCAATGAGATCCTGTAGCGCATATGACATTGTGACAAATGGCTAAACTGCAGCATAGAATATGACAGAGACTGTGGCACTTTTCCATGGCCAGCACTGCATTTAAGAATAAAAATAAAACCTTCACTGTAAGTAAACAGCAGTAAAGTCTTTTGGGAGAGACCTAGAAATATTCAGGGGATATTTCAATTCTTGAACGTCATATGAAACTCATTCCTCACCATCCTGCTTGTACCTACTGCAAGAGGAAATCTCAATCTCTGCATAAAACACATTTCTTTATGTTGGTACAATTGATTTTAGGTTGTCCATTATAAATGTAACGAATAGGAGCATTACTGATGATGGTAGAAAACAAGAGTCTGCTGACATTTGTTGAACATCGCTGCCAACAGGCATGTGTAAAGATTTACTGTTTATAGCAGTGTTAAGCTATGATGCTGTGCCTCCAACTCATGGGAGCCATATATTTTGTTCTTTAATGCTCATTAGTGTTGTTGGACGCTCAGATTTTAGATGGGTTTTCCTAGGTAGGATGTCAGTTGGTGATGAATGTAATTGGTGTAGTGAATCTTTCTGACAGTTTACAATCATAATTATCATAGAATCATAGAATGGCATAGGTTGGAAGGGACTCTGCTGTAGGCAGGGTTGCCAGCCACTAGATCAGCCTGTCCAGGGCCCAGTCTAAACTTGCTTTGAACACCTCAGGGATGGAGTATCCACAGCATCTCTGGACAGCCTGTGCCAGTGCCTCACCACCCTCTGAGTAAAGAATTTCTTCCTAACATCTGATCTAAATATCCCATTTTAGTTTAAAACCATCCCCCTTTGTCCTATTGGTATCTGCTTATATAGAAAGTTGATTTTCCTCCAGTTTTTAAGCTCCCTTCAACTACTGAAAAGTGGCAGTGAGCCTCCCCAGAGCCTTCTCTAAGCTGAACAAGCTACCTCAGCCTGTTTTCATATGTGCTAGAGCCCTCTGGTTGTCTTCATGGCCCTTCTCTGGACTTGCTCCAACAGCTCCATATCATTCCTGTGCTGGGAGCCCCAGGTCTGGATGCAATGCTCTGTATAGGGCCTCATGAGGGCAGAGTAGAGGGGGACAATCACCTTCATCTCCTTGCTGGCTCCCCCTTTTTTTGATGCTGCCCAGGATACTGTTGGCCTTCCAGGCTACAAGTGCACACTGCTGGCTCACGTCCTGTTTTTCATCCACAAGGATCCCGAAGTCCTTCTCCACAGAGCTGTTCTCAGTGAATTCTTCTCCCAGTCTGTGCACATATCTGGGATTTCCCTGACCGAAGTGCAATTCCTTGCACTTGGTTTGTTGAATCTCATTAGGTCTACATGGGTCCACTTCTCAAACTTGTCCAGGTCCTTCTGGGTGGCATGCTTTCCTTCTATTGTCTGGATGAGGAGCTACGAGATATGGATTGGTAGCTTGTGGTATCAATGGTAATGGGAGGACGGTTGGACTAGATGATCTTGCAGGTCGTTTCCAACCTTGTGATTCTATGATTCTAACTGTACCAGTCATCAGCAAACTTTCTGAGGGTATATTTGATCTCACTGTCTATGTCATTGATGATGATGTTGAAGAGCAGCAGTCCTAAGATAGGCCACTCATGACTGGCCTCTACCTACACATGGGTCCATTGATCACAGTCCTCTGGCTGCAATCATCCAACCAGTTCTTTATTCACTGAATGGTTCAGCCTTTGCATCTCTCCAATTTAGAGATAAGGATGTGGTACGGGATGGTGCCAAAGGCTTTTGCACAAATCCAGGTAAACAAAATCAGTTGCCCTTTCTTTGTCTACCAATGCTGTCACTTCATCATAGAAGGCAACCAGATTGGTCAGACATGATCTGCCCTTGATGAAGCCTGTATGAATTATTTTTAGAACATCAGTAGAAGAGCTGTAATGGATGGTTTACAGCATTTTGCTGGCGGTTTTGCTTGGCTTTGTTTTGAAGGTATATTTCTCACACCAAAGTAGTTTTCTATTCTCTCATGTTCTGTGGCATTCTCCACCCTTACTCCATTCATATTACATGCTGCCAAAGATATGGAAATCAGTAATATTGCATGAACATCCCTGATATCAGTTTGGTGAAAACATATTTAATTATGAATTTCATAGCTGTGGTGTCACTGTATACAAACCAAAAGCAAATTTGAAAAAGCAAAGACAATCCGGGAAGAAAATACTAGGACATGAGATTAAAGAAATCTAACAAAAGAGTTTAATGTGCTAAAATTCTCATTAAGTTTTCCATTTTCCCTTGGTGATCTGTGGTGGAATATGCATGAACCCACATTAGAAGTGGAAAGAGTTTATAAGTTCATACACATATGATCCATTCTGTTATTTTGCATGAGCACAAAGAGATCAGGAAGTATTAGGAGAATGCAAGTGAGTTCAGATCTCTAGTAGCCAAGACATGAGAAATCTTTGGCTAGGAATAGCGTAAGGAATCACTGTTCTCACTGCTGACATTGTGTCCCTGGTGAAGCTGTCCACTTCCTACTCAGTGGTGGGACAGAATGCTTGCACAGAGCACAGCTTTTAATAATAGTCCCATAACTTTTCTAAGATTGCAACCAGTGATTTCATTAATAAACAGGGTTAGAATCTGTGTTCAACTTGTTAGCTCTAAGAACAGAGGACATCTAGATATACAATGCAACCTCAGGTCTCCGTAACTGACATCTGGCTCATGAGTGGCTGTTTAAGAGAGACTATGCTGAAATTTACTTCTTTGAAGTAGCTTCCTTAATTCCTGAAGGATTGCTAAGCAGTTATTGATCTCTGCTCATTAAGTTTTTTTTCCTGGTAAAGTAGTTGTTGACTGTGGCACAGTTTCTAACTTGTGAACTTTCATAGTCACATAAGAAGGATGTAAAAATGTTGAGCTATAGATATCTCTAAACTTCAGTGACTATAAAAAGTAAGACCTAGAAATGGTGAAACTTTGTAGTCAACATGAAAGCAATATACTTTTTACATTTTACAATGATTTTGACAATCCCTGTAAAATTTTCACACAATAAGGAAGGCTTCCATGGAAAACTATAGGGTACACTTGGAGGCATATGTGTAAAGGACTTCTCCTAGGCAACAATTATAGCACAGGAGGGAATACAAATGTAACTGGTGAAATATGGCAAATGATTCACTTGGTAATTAATATTAGCTCTTCATTTTCAGTCTAAAAAGAGGTGACAGCAGGTAGTTTATGAAAAGGTTATGACTATTCTTCAATCTTGTAAAACAGTACTATCTTACTCTCTGCAGATTATCTTGCACAGTATGGTTTTACATCTCTGAGTAATACCTGTCTCTCTGAATATTATGGAGGTCTCCGCAATAGTGCGTGTTCAGGAGAGTTTTATTCACTGAGAGTAATTGTGTCTGGATTTTGAAAGTCAGTAGAGTAGTCAATGAGAAGACCTCAATTGTCATAAACAAAGAAAGAAAGAAAGAAACAATAAACAAAATGTTCACTTTTGAAACAGAAAACTGATGATGAGAATGGACATACATTAAAAAAAATATATGCCGTATCCACCCACTTTGTTAACAAATGACAGTATTGTTTCTACAGTAGAATGACACAATTAATGAGGACAGTCACACATCAGGGCATAACCAATCAAGGTGTATTGGTCGCACAGTGATACCCACTATCTGCAACTGCTTCTCTCAAAAGTGAAAAGATTTAACCAAGGAAGGGAAGATTCTCTTTTTCTTCTAATAAAAAAAAAATATTTTAAAGTATACAGATATTTTACTATAACTGAAATTCCAAGCTTTTTAAATGTGTTGATCCTCAGGTTCTTTAAAAAGTTACAGTTCTCATATGTTTAATTGAGGAAAACTGATACCAGATCAGCTAGACATGTTTCTTAAATGAGTTACTTTTTATAGTGATATGGTATACATACTGCTACCACTTTGTGTAGCTTTTTTTATTCATTCTTTAAAAATGCTGTTAAATTGCATACTTGATTATCACAAAGGCAATGCAAACAATCTCTTCCCCTTGACTTCGATATACTTCAGGCATCTTATTATTCTGTACATTTATTAACTGTATTACTAACACATTGTGTGTACAATGCATCACATGAAAACATTTTCATAAGAAACTGAGTCAGTGTTCAGGTTTTGTACTTTATATTGTGTTTATTATATTCCACTAGAATTATTTTTTATTTAGTATGTTTGCAATCAAGATTGATTTGTTTGAATTCATCTTTTCAATGTCTTTTTATTACTAATTGTTGGATTTTTTATTTTTATTGTATTTTTTTTTTCAGTGATTTTGAGTGTGGAGTGTTTTTTGGGGGCAGTAGCTTTCTTGTTTTTCTGTGAAAGGATGGATGAATTATATCAGTGGCTATGATGTAAATTAAAATGAATTACACTATGATCAATGTATTACTCCATGGATGGAAGGAGAAGATTTCACTCTGCCACTCCACAATTAAGAAAATACAATTATGTTGTCACTGAAAGAAATATTCTAACATCTTTTGCAAGAGGGAGGCTGTTCAGAAAGATTTTAATTTAATACTGATTTTGTTTGGACTTGCTTGGCAGATAATTATTGATTTACTTTCATTTTAGTTTCATCTCTTTCAAATATGTAAGCAATATAATGTAATATCTATTTTTTAACAATTTAAAGTATTACCATATGTAGGTCAGAGTTAAAAGCAAAATCACAAATATTTGAAAAAACTTCACAAACAATCTGATTATAGCATAGTTATGACCATTTCCCACAGGACTCTTCATCAGCAGTATTCATAGAATATGTAAACACTTCACCCTAAGTAGGGAGGAAGCAATAATCCCTGGTCAATTGGTCCACAATCATCATTGCACTATAAACAGCTGGTGGTGAATAACTCATCCTTACTGAGAATTGTACACAATGCTTGCCAGCTGTTTTGTGTATCCCTTTGTTAAAATATAAAATAACTAATTTCAGTTAGAGTAAAATATCAGTATATTTTTAAACATTTTTTTAATTAGAGAAAAAGAGAGTCTTAAAAATGAAATGGGTAATGATCAATAAATACAATTTTAAAGGGAGACATGAAATAATTATTTAAGTAATGGGAGGGAGTAACAAATCAGAAATAAGGCAATAATGTGGAAGTGGGAAAGCATGAGAGTAAAAATAGCCAGTGGTACCTATAGAACTGGAAGGAAAGAAGGGGGAAAAGTGAGATAAAGTGCTACCTACAACAACCAAAATATCTTTTATTATGGATAATAAATAAGATAAAATTATGATTATAAAATCATTTTATCATAGAAACAAAGAGTGGCTTGTGCTGGAAGGGACCTTAAAGATCATCCAGTTCCAACACCCCTGCCACGGACAAGATTGCCAGTCACTAGATCATGCTGCCCAGTGTCCCATCCAACCCGGCCTTGAATGCCTCCAGGGACAGGGCATCCACAGCTTCTCTGGGTAATCAGTTCCAGTGCCTCACTATCCTCTGAATAGAAAATTTCCTCCTAATATCCAATCCGAATCTCCCCTCTCTTGGTTTAAATCCATTCCCCCTTATCCTATCACTATCACACCATGAAAAAAGTGAGTCTCCCTCCTGTTTATAAGCTCTTTTTAAGTACTGGAAGGCTGTAATAAGCTCTCCCTAGAGCCTTCTCTTCTCCAAGCTGAAGAAGCCTAATTCCCTAAGCCTGTCTTCATAGGAGAGATACTCCAGCCCACTGATCATCCTCATGGCTCTCCTCTGGACCCACACCAACAGCTATTTGATTGCTATTACAATCAAATTATAATTGCAAAAGGTTAGAGACCCAATTAACCCAAGCACAGACACCTCATGCCATCTTAGATCATCAGTGCCCTAATAGAGTTTAATGGTCCTGACCAGCTTCCCTTGCTACCCACTCCCCCCTACCCTTGAGCTCCTTTCATTTCAGACTACGACACTAGTCTTGCCCTGTTTATGCTGTCCTTGTCTCTGTCTTCTGGTTGAGCCTCATCCCCGACCTCTTGCTTTACTGTCAGCACATTGCTCTCTCTGCCTTGCCTAGGTACTTTAAAGATGTGCTTCACAGGGGAGGGAACACTCTTGGCTTCTTCCTTGTGGGACAGCCCTGCTCTTGTTACTCCCTAGCAGAGTTTTCAAGTTTCTGCTTGATCCATGCAGCTGTCTGTGATGTGACACCAGAAATGCAGGTGATCTGTGCATTTCACAGTGTTACCTGGATACAAGACTGGATAACCTGTGGTATCTCAAGAAGTACCAGATGCCACTGGGGAAACTGTTTATTTGTTCCCTAACTGTGATGTGTTCCCAGAGATATTTGCTTTGAGACAGGTAACTGTTGTTATTGAATGCCCTTAGGCAAAAATTTAGTCTTCATCTGAATATAGCTATTAATAGAAAGTTAACTTCATTATTTTGCACTGATGGCTTTTTGCAGGTGTCAATTTGCTATGTAAGTGTTTCTTGTCTTTGTTAGGTCTGTGTTGTGTCTTTTGTTGTTGGTTTTATTATTGTTGTTGTTTTAATTGATTCAGAACAGCCAGGGAAGAACATGACTTTTCAAATTAAACAATAGAATATATTTAATCAGATGCAAAATGTAGCTAAGGACAAAGTTTGCTTAAGATATATATATTCTGGACTTGAAACACTTTCTGCTTTTCATTTAAATATCTTGTGGTCAAGATTTTCATTTTATTATTTTTTTATCCAGGAGACTATATCTTCAAAGGTAAAATTCCATGGCACTTATACAAGCCAGTGGTTTATTTTTTTCTCTGAATTAAAGAAAAGTTGAACAAAGGTGAATTTGTGATTCACCTCTTGTTCCTGTTCTTTGTGGGCAATGAATGTGATAAGCAGGTCTCAGACTCCTGCGGTGCTACCTTTTCTTCATTCACTGAAACAATTCTTGTAAAGCGATTGATTCAAGATGGAAACAGAAAGATGATAAGCTTCCCCCCGCTGTTGTTACAGTTATTAGCCTTCTTTCTGTTCTTGACTTATTTTTCTAGGATGTATACGCATTGTTTATGTAGTGGTGATGAACAGGAATTTCTAAAGCATTTTCATGCTCAGTTGGGTTTGGGGAGATTAGTTATCAGTAAGTATGAGTGCAATTATATGTACATTTTTACCAATTTCAATGAAGCAGAAAAATATCTTGGGAAGGAATCATTATTTCCCTCTTTGCATAATTACATTTAATAGGTTGATTTTCTTAGTTGCATGTGGTCCTGATGAGCAGTAAAATCACCTTCAAATATGCTTTTCTTGTTCAAGTCCGTTTTCCAAAGAGGAGGGGAAATAAGTCCTATATTGTTTCTTCAGACTAGTGTCACGCAGTGTTTACCTGTAGTAGATTTTGTCACCATCTCATATAGAAGTCCAAACTTGTTGAAGAGTTGTTTATTTCTCACTCATTCCACGTTACTAATTTTTATGCTCATATGGTTGAAAGACTGTCTTTCTATCTGATCACCATTCCATGATCAAACCTCCCCGAATGTGAAGGAACAACTATTAACTCTCATTTATATTTAAAAAAAAAATAATAATTACTCACAGAAAGAGTGAGTAATCTTTTCCCTCCACTTTCCCTGCATTCCTCAAAGACAACGGTAGTATAGTATTCAAGAATAAATGCATATATGTTTTAACCTTTTATAATGCAGTATCTTTAAAAATTAATCTTTCTGTATGTTCCGCCCAGTTTGTCTACACTTTTAAAGTATGGTGCTCAAAGGATGGATAAGCTGAAGTACCATGGGAAGTAAATACATCAGAATAGCAAATTCATGCATGTTATACATGTCATGACCACTTATAGGTCACAGAATAAGATTTTGTTTGCAAAACCCTCATGCTGTATAAATGATGTAATTTGTACATCTGGAAATTTGGTCTCTACTTTGAGTCAAGGCTATATTACTAGCTATTGACAAGGGCTGAAACGAGAGTAGATTTCTCCAGAATCCTATTTGATGTTAAACCGAGAAGTAATATCAATGTATTGATCAGTGTATTGCCTATGCTTAAAGCTTTAATTAGGTTTGGGGACCTTTTTTTTTTTTTTTTTTAATAGCTGTATCCACTGCACAAAATAACTGCACTTCGACATTATTTTTCTGAATAACCTTAATAACATCACATAGAAAAGTTTACGGCTTCTCTCAGTTACCCACTTATCCTTCTTTAATGCAGTATTTTTGTCATTTCATTACGTCATGCTTTATAATGGGTTGTTTAACTTGCCCAGCAACTGTCTGGGTACTGCATTGAAGCTGGCAGACTTATGATTTTCTAGTACTCTTTTTCCATCTTTTAAAAGTTACAAACTAAATTTTATCTTCTACTGGTCTTTGAGACATTACCTACACCCCAAGATGTGGAAAATAATCACTAATAACTTGGAGATAGTTTTTATGACTACTCTGGTTACTTAGGTACTTTTACCTTACTTCAATATTGCATAATATTTCCACAAATTTGTCAGTGCTGGTTTATCAATAACCATTTAAATTCTAATTCCAGTACTATTAATAATAAGAATATTAATGAGGAGCAGAGACTGAATATTAAAAAGAATTACTTTAGAAATTAAGGAGTTATTAGCTCAATTAAATCCTACCAAAAGAATTATTATCAAAGAAATTCTAAGCTAAGAACATATGCAAGAAATTTCCTTAAACAAAAAGAAAAAAAAATTGTCAAACTTCTTTAAAAATTGTATGTTTCTTGAATTCTTTTCTAGTTCTTTTAATTTCAGTGAGATAGATATAGATATAGAGCTTTGACTGCCCAACTTGCCTCTGTATAGAGTCAAGATTTTGACTCTTACTTATTAAGTACACAGGACATGGATTTTTAGAATCACTTTTCACAATACAATCTAGAAAACATTCAGAAAATATTTTACATAATTAACTGAGAATTAAATAACATCTTGCAATTTGTGCACAATTTCTTTATGGAATTAATTTCTGTAGTCTTTTTCCTACTTTTGTAATGATTTCAAATCTGCAAGAATGTTTAGTTTGAAATTCCTAATTAAAGGAATTCTGTATTTTATTGATTTCTTGCCAGAACTGAATAATTTAATTGCAAGTAAGATTACACTATGGGAAGCAGTAACTCTTAGTATTTTTGATAATGTATGTGAGCATTTGGCTTTAAGAGTTTTATGATTTAATTAATGTGTTATATTACTGTTTTATCTAGGATCCCACTGCCATATAAATTTAAAAGTAATAGGAACAAAACAAAGTTTGCAAGCACAAATGAAAATCTTGTAGAGTTAAAAACAGAAAATTAGAGGTCCTGCTCAACACATTCTAAACATATGACGATAATCTTAAAGGTTGCAACTTGTCTCAAAACTCAGGTCACATTCAGATGGAAATGTTGATTATAAGGAAAATGATTGTAAAAGTAGTTAAAATTATTTTTTCTTTCATTTGGAAGTTTTCTCCTGCTCTCTCCTCTGTCCTATTAATTATTGTGAGTCTGCAGAAGCCTCTTCCGCCGCTGCATTGTGGAAGTTTAAGCAACAGTGAAATCTCTTTTTTCTTATATTTACATATACTTTATAAATATGCTTCACATGGCCAAAAAATACAGGTTTGACTCCTATTTTTGCAATGAAAATATATTATAGATCAGCCACAGGTTCTCTGTAATCTGCATGTTTTGGAGATATTTATGAGAGGAAGCTAATTTTGGTATCTGGTAAAACACGATTGTGAAAGGCAGTCAGACATACACTTTTTGCATCTGTCCTACAAAATAAAGCTTAGAGGAAGTAAACTAAGCTTAGAACATGGGACTAATGGATTGTATACCAAGCTCTATTAAGTAATATTAACATTTATGGATGTTTCATATCAATTATTCATGAGACTTGCATTCCAACCTAAAGAAAGTGATAATTTATTACTAATGAGGCTTCCTGAAGTTTCTACAGATAGGGCTGAGATCAGAATAGAAGATTTATAATTGTCTTGTTTTCATTTCTCTGCATGGAAAAAACTGAAGAACATTCGGATCTGAAGAGACTTTGTTCTTTTTTATTATTATTAAAAAAAAATAAATAACATCAAGTATCCTCTAGTAGTAATGCAAGAGTTAATAGCTGAGTTCCACACTGAGCCGTAGCCTTCTTGAGGCACCCAGCAATATTTGTTTCATCTTACACGTGAGGCTGCATCTTAGCTATGGAAAAGGAGTGATGTACACTGCATCTTGCGGTCATGATGTACTAGATATTCGTCTTTGTAAAAGGAATGAAACTGTAGTTGCTACTCTTGGAAAAAAATCTGAAGCATAGAGAAATTGTATGCAATCTAGTTGCACTGAAAGCATTACAGAAGGCATTATATTCATCTTCTAGAGTTGGTGATCTGGGACTGCTCTTCTGGGCTGTATGCTTAGGGCACAAGAAGCCTGAATGTTACTGTGAATAGCCGCTGTAAGGGAAACTGCTGGAGCATGCTGTGCAAGCCTGTGCTGTGCATTTGTGGACAGTATGAAAGAAAATATTCTAACTAGTCAGGAGAAGATCTACAGCTTGGTTTTGTTATGCATACGTATACATACAGCTGCATGGGAGGGAAAAGGGACCTTTCTGTGGACCAAATCTGTGCCATGTCCTATGGGAAAATCCATCCAGGATCCACTCAGTGCTGCATAGAAGTAGAATTCCCAGCTTCTGAAGGGACATAGGATATACTCACTATCTGTATTCCTCATTTTATTCTATCTTATTAAAACAAGCATTTTATTCCATCATTTGTTTTCAGGCCTTTCTTAATGAGATCCAGGAAGAAACCTTCTCAGTGTCTTACTTTTCTCCCCTGCCACTGGTTCTGATCATGTCTCCACTTCAAATGAGGCCTAAGTGCTACACGTTCATAGCTGGATATCAGGTTTGTAATACTTGATGTATTTACTGTGGGGTCTTACTCTAATGATAATTTTGCTAAGAAAATGTTAGAGTTGATGGTCAAGGTAAGGCAAATGCATACAAATAACAGAGGAGTTTATGGCTAAGCTCTGCGTTTTGTAAAGATTTAGAAACTCTGACGTGTAGAGAACAGCGATGAATTGAATTCTGTTCAATGTGTAGAGATTTTGGTGCATAAAGAACTTCCAAAAGACTTTAAAATAAATTTCAGTTCATCTCACTTAAATAACCAAATCCTATTTCTACTGTTTCTACTAAAATGAATAGCTAAGTAGCTGTAAATAAATTTAGTTAAAAAAAAAAATCCTTAGATTTTTTGTCAAAAATGTGATTGCTAAAAACTAATTTAAGATGCCAAGTTCGTGTTTCTGTTTTACATTATTTTGCATTGTATTTTTTTAAATTAAGCAATCAATGAAGGATTCAGCCAATATGGTGTTTCTGTAAAAACAAAAATCTCATCTGTACAATAATTAGAAATATAGATAGATGTTCCAGATGGTACACATGCAAAAAGAAGGCTAGCTTTATACCAGATGGTATTATGACCATACATAAAGCAACTGGATAATCATTGTAATATTGTGACATGTCATATTATATGAATAAATACTGTGTTTTCCTGAGCAAAAAGGTAAAATCACCAGAAAATTAAACAACCCAGGGCAAATGTGGCACTTATTCAGGGATAACAGTCCTAGAAGAACAGAAATATTGGAACTGAAACTTTATTTTTTTTACTCCTTTTTCTTAAGAGGAATAAATTCTAATTTGTGTGAAGTATCATTTCTGTAATTAACCTAAGCACAGGCAACTTTAAATAATAAGAATACTATGTGTTGTTGAAATAGAATCAATTTTTTTCTTCCTCCACCAAGAATCAACTTTTAGAAACAATATGAACTTTTCTATTTCCAAGATTGTTTAAAAAAATACTATGCGGTTTAACTTCATAAATAATTGCTGATAAAGCATGACAAAACTCATGATCAATATTACAGTTTCAAAATTCACAAAAACTTTTCAGTTATTGTCTACATTAATAGATAGTGACTATCTGCTATCTATGAGAGTGGCCTGCACTGAAGTTGGAAGAAAAACTTATATTACAATGCAAGCAATTCCTGTGCATCTCCAGACTCTTCTTGAAGATCATCATCTTTCCGAGAAACTCTAAATCATTTAGGAAATATCTAAAGCAATATCAGCTGTTGATAATGCATTATCTCCAAAAGATTAGCCAGCCATTTGTCCTCCTTGTGTTTGGACTGAGCTGTTTCTGGGCACTATTATGGCCAAATATACAAGATAGACTTTTTGGGCATGATTTCGTTGTTTCACCACTTTATGCTGAAGTATGAGGTACTTGATTTTGAATAAACAAATTACTGACACCTTTTGCTCTGAAATGATGAGACTTGCATTTTATCATATGAAGGAGCTTCAGACTGCACTGACACTGTAGTCTTCTAACAGAAGTGTGCAGAAGCACAGTGATTAATTAGCAACAGTGAGGGTGACGTATTTTTATTTGCAAAATTGGAAGTGTTTGTATAACTCCTTGTAGTTGTCAGGCACCATCTGGAGTACTGCATCCAGGCCTGGGGCCCCCAACCTCAGAAATATATGAAGTTGTTGGAGTGGGTCCAGAGAAGGCCATGAAGATGCTCAGAGGGCTGGAGCACCTCTCCCATGAAGAAATTTTGAGGAACTTGGGCTTATTTAGGCTGAAGAAGCTAGTGGGTGGCAACCCTGCTCATGACAGGAGGGTCGGATCTAGATGATCTTTATGGTCCTGTCCAACCCAAGCAATTCTCTGATGATTTTGTGATAATTCTGTAGTTGCTGTTGTGGTCTGAGGAAATAATTTTAGCTGTGAAATATTCCCAATGTAAACATACTTTCAGCCATAGCTGAACAGAGTCACCTAGTTGAAAAGACAGAATTGCATGTTCCTCGTTTGAACCAAGTCATGCTGTCTCGATGAATAAGACGGTCTAATACTGACCTATGTCGAACATTTTTAAACCTTTAAATGCTTATATACCCTAAGTAATAGGGAAATATTTTTTGTTAGTGTTTTTTGTTCCAGTATCTAGATCCTTTTATGGCTAGATGCAGCATTTATGGCTGTATCTGCTATGCTTTTCAGTTAAGACACTTGCAAAGATACTACAACTTCCAGTAATGGTTCCACTCTTTTTATACAAGCTGAGCATGGTGTTCAAAGATGAATCTCACACAAAGTAGTAATAGTTCAGTCTGGGTTTTAACCTGTAATTTCATGCTGATTTTATGTTCAGATATGTTACATCTGGAGCACCTGGCATACTCAGAAGTAGGTTTCAAAGTCAAAATCCCCTCTCTCCCCCCCCTCAAAAAAAAAAAAAAAAAAACCACACAAAAGCATAAATCCTTTATAATATAGGTCAAAAGATTTATTTGCACAGAGACAATTTTCACTACAACTAATTGTAGTAATTTTCAAATTTTTAGAAGTAGGAATGATACATTCAGTAAGATATGAAAACAAGACATTTGTCTACTGTTATTTGCAGGAACCTGGGTCAACAGAAGGGCTCGTAGTACACCTGCTGATTCACTATCTGATAGTTCAGAGATGATCTAGAATTGAACTACACAGACAAGTAAATTGTACTGAAAACTTTTTTGATATTTCGAATGATTAGAAATAGGAAAAGATTATAAACAGAGTAGATCTAGAAGAGAAAATGTGTGAGTTATCAGGTTCCAGAATAGAAACAAAATATAATTGGACCCTCTCAGAATGGAGTTAGGAATCGCTTAATTTGTTATGATTTTACTGTAGCTGAATGTGAATTCTTTATTCTTTTTGGACTGAAATAAAACTGGAAACTTCTTGATTAATTATGTCTCGTAGCTAAATGGCTTGAGCGTACAACTTAATTCAATGCTAATCTTTCACTAAACTTCCTGGAAGAACTAAAAATCTAAAAGAAAAAAGATGATTTGTCAGAAAATAATGTAAATAAAAGATTAAATGTATAAAGGATTTACTTAGCAAGAGTTTTCCAGAACCAGTAGAAAAAAAAATCTACAGAAAGGGGCATTTAAAGGTAATTTAGAAAGAGATTTTAATATTGAACTAACCTCTAGAGAATGACTAGCAAAATGAATTAAGTGGCGGGAGGGAGACCAATCTGAATATTGCTCAGAGTCCATTATCTCTGGAGGCATAGGTCACTTGCCCTTCTTTATTGCAGAGAAAAATGAACTAGTAATTTAGCAGAGAATATTGAAGCTGTACTATTACACATCACAGTTATTTTGCAAATATTTTATGAAAAATATCCATTTCAAGTTTTGGTTGTCTTTGTGATCTTGACAACAGTGCCAAAATGGATGATTTCTCCCACTTGAAGTGAAGATAATGTGCATCAGAAAGAAGACACTTTCACATCATGAAGTAATTAATGTTATTACTGTTCCACCAGTACCTCCTCAACCCCTTGGTGAATGCTGTCTTTTGCTTGTGAGTAGCCGGTTAAACTTGTGCTGAGCTTAACATAGCTGGGATTTAGTGGCCCGTGAGGAAGGGAGCTGATTTCCAAACTGAGCAGCTATAGGCCTGAAATACTTTGACTGAGGGAAGATCTAATTTCTGTGCATCTGGACACATATAAAACAATTTAGGACACTTGATTCTGAACAAAAAAATGTAAATGCCATTTTGAGAACAATGAGTACAGCACACTGTTGGTGTGAGATAACCAGACAGACATAAACTATAATAAGTGAGGTGTGGTCTCTGTGATTAGTACGATGGGGACAGAATTACATTAGTCTGTTTTAAAGGAGACAGTGAACCATGAGACAGTGAGAATGTGTTTGAGTTTGTGGGTTTTTTTAATTCTTGGTAATTCATAGAATCTTAGAATGGTTTGGGTTGGAAGGGACATTTAAGATCGCCTAGTTCCAACCCCTCTGCTATAGGCAGGGACACGTCCCTCTAGACCAGGTTGCTCAAAATCTCAACCAGCCTGGCCTTGAATGCTTCCAGGGAGAGGGCATCCACAATCTCATTGGGCAAAATATTCCAGTGTCTCACCGCTCTCTCAGTAAAGAATTTCATCCTAATATCTAGTCTAAATATACCCTCTTCCAGTTTAAAACCATTTACCCTTGTCTTGTCACTGAATTCCAGCATTTTTCTTTGACAAATGTTAGGCTAAAAGTAAAACATACCCACTTTTCTCTAACTGGATCACTGCCAATAATTAGAGCAAGCATATTTAATTTAAGGTGTGGGGTATTTAAAGATCTTTCAAAGTGAGAGGAACTTTTTTTTTTTATTTTATTTTTTTAAGAAAAATGGTCTTGTGAAAGATTGTGAGGCTTATCAGGGTGACATGTTTTCATATGAGTAATTTATTTCAATAAACTGGTGTGTTCTTGTCAAACCAAATAGTTTTATTTCTTACCAAGATTAAGGTTGTTTTCTCAGATGTAAACTGGTGGTGTAGGCATTTAAGAAAAGCCCAGTTTCTATAGCATTCTGTTTTCCTCTGACAACCTATCTGGTTTGTCTGTTGTGAAACATAGGTATTCTGCTCTCAGCCAAGACCTTGTCCTGCTTGTGTCACTGATGTCAGAACATGGAATGTGTATCAGCACATCTTATCAATCAAAATGCATATCTGTGTTTTACCTCTTTTTGTCAACTTACTAATCTGTGGGAAGATACTTGAATGATTTTTTTTTTTTTCAATTATTGAAAATAATATGCTCTTAAAGAGAAAAACAGTGAGATTTTTGCAGTATTTACAAAATCTCATTAGCTAAACACAAGAAACTATCTAAACTCTCTGTAAACATCAAGCATAGCTGTGAAATGTATCAGAAGAAAGAAAGAAACAAAAAACACTTTATTTTTAAAGCAATAATTTAACCATTTTAAAAATGCACCAATAGAAGACAATCTGCTGTATTTTCCTAATATTTAAAATACAGATTTCAATCATTACCAGTTGTCTATTTTTTTTTCCCAGAAACAGTGTCTAGACAATATAAAATAAACGAACTGAAAGCAATCATTTGAAATAGAGAATTTTTTTGTAACACTACAGGCCATTATGAGTAAATCCAGAGATGATTTGTACTGATTCTGAATGATCTGTGTTCTTGACAATTCTTCTTCGCAGTGCATTTGTGCAGAGTGTTGAAAATTCCTTCCAGCTTTTTGTAATTTGGAACGAATTATGACCATCTAAAATGATCTCTTTCAGTTATAGATTCCAAGGATAGACATTAACAAGGGATTATTGAACCAATAAAGGTAAGAACTTGAATAAGGTTGCATTCCAAGAAGAAAGTGTTTTGATTCTAGAGGCTGTAAACACATTTTGATTAGAAAATATTGCAATGGACTGTCCTGAAATGAAAACAATGTCATGATGTCTTTGACTTTTGTATACAGTTAAATAAGATATAGGCTTCAGCAGGTCTATTAACAGAAAGAGGTGCACTGCAGTAAACAGTATTTGCATTTTATTGGGGAAAGCATTTTATATTTGAGTCAATAGAGAAAGGAGAGGGGAAAAAGAAGGGATAGGCCTTGATCTGCAAGAACTTCAGGAGAATTGTAATTCCTTAGACAAATATCTAGAGGTCATCATGGTCTATAACAATACAGCAATTCTCAGGTGACTATATAGGAATCGCTATAAGTACAGAAGTATGGTATATTGTTGTAGCAAATGTATCTGCTCTTGAAGGTAACCCTTGGTATAGTCTGTGAGAATCTGTGATTCAGAGGTCTTTCCATACAGATGTGTATTACAGTGAACAACCTACAAGATTAGATAGTCTTTCAACCTGTGCACCTGCTAGATCTGAGAGCAAGCTTCTTCTCTCCTTTTGAAGTCTGTTCAGATTTTTTTTTTGTGTGAGGAAAGAACACAGGAAATCTGACATATCTTTTCATGTGTTTCTCTATATAGGTGATAATAGCAACTTCTGTGCTTTGTTGTTTTGAGGTGAATAACTTATATTCAACAAAAACTGTGCATGAATGTGTATGGATTGATGAGGGGCAGGGAAAAGCACATATTTACTGGCTTTTAAGATATAGGTTAATTACTACAGATTTCTTAGCTGTTATAATCACAGTTATAAAAACTTGTGTATATCCCTAGGAAATATTAATTTATCCTCTTTACCTTAGAATGATAAATATTCAAGTGTAATTGTGGTTGGCAGTGATGGTTCACTAATTTCTCATTGCTGCAGTAAGCATCCAATATGTGTGCTCATGCATAAATATACAGGAACAAACATTTAATTTTGAATGTGCATTTGCCAGTTGTTGCCATACAAAACAAAATCCAATGGATTGTTTTCTAAAGGTACACAAAGAATAATTTTCAGGATCTTTTACAAGATATTAGTTCTTCTTGGTTCCTTCTGTTCAGTTAATATTCATCTGAAAGCTTCTGGAGATGTTCTTGGATGAGTGAATCATAAAGATTCAATCTCTTTCAAGCCTCTAGAAGAACAGAAAGGAAATATAGAAGCAGCATGATCTTACAAAACATCCATATATATGTAACAGAAACAAATGAGCTTTACTAAGCCAATGTTTTTTAACTTCCTAGAAGAGCGGACAAGAACAGGATTACTTCAAGAGGAGAATTTGTACTACATGCATGCAAAAGGCAGAGCTGAGGATAAACATCTTTATTTATTTTTACTTTAGATACATTAAGTGTCTCATTCTATCACGATTTACAATCACATTGAGTTTCTGATTAGGCTTTGAGACACAAACATAATGCCTCCTTGTGAATAAACATACAATAATTCTGGATTTTGATTACATCTGCAGATTTCATCATAAATGTCAGTGCAATAGGTCAAGTATTAGATGAGAGTGAGTGAAAGCAAATGTAGACCTTTAAAATCTACTTATTAACTATAAAATAACCTCAAAATATTTCCAGAATTCACAAAAAATCTTCTAGTGCAAATGCTTCTCCAAATGCACTATCCATAGTTCTCATTCTTCCCAAGCTTCTTTTAAAAATGATATTTTTCTGAAGTTTTACACATTCCTAAACTTCACAGGAAGAAAAAAAAAAAGTAACATCATAACTCTTCTTTGCAGGGATTAAAGAGGTGGGGAAGGGAGTCAAGGAAATAACATAGTCTCTTTGTAAGTTTTTAAAAATTGCACGTAAAAGCTTCTCTGAACATTTGAAAAATCTCATAATCAATTACTTATTCTTCCATATCTCAAAGATGTAGGGTTGCAATCTCTTTTGAGCTATTCTCACTATTTTCTGTGTCCATTTCCCCTTTGTTATTTTGTTCCAATACTGGACAACCTAAATATTATTTTACTCTATTTTTCACTGCTGAACCTCTTAACACAGCGCTTACCCAGAAAAACTCATTAAATTCTACCTCATTATTACTTTTGTTACAGAGAGTCAGTATTTGTTTTAACAACAAAAATTAGAGTGGCCTAACTGTATTCCAACAATCACATGAAATAAATTCAGTGTCAGGGGATGGCAGAGCAATCACCAACATTTTTACCTGATCCTTCTGACAAAGAAAAAAATATTAAGTTTTTCACAAGGCAACAGAAAGGCGTTCTGTTGAATGATTTCCTTCTTTGACAACAATCCAGCTCTTCAGAGCAAGAAATTAGACTTCACTAACTAGAACAGGTCTCTGTGGCAGAGGACAGCTAACATTTCTGTTTCCTACCTGCTCAGTGTTCTTCAGGCTAACAGACTATTGTTTTCGGTTCTTTTGGACACTGAAGCGATAGGCAAGTTTTCAGGAAAGCTAAAGAAAGTTAAGTTGCTGGTTTTATGCTGAATTAGACTTCTTTGCAATAGGTATGCAGTGACTGGTTTTTCCAATTACACTGCACTACAGATGATTTATTACTGTCATATACAGTGATGGGGCTGGGAGGGAAATGGTTCGTTCCAGTCAGAGCTAACTGCTGCCAGCTACTTCTTTCTAACTCCTTCCTTTCTTCTGGGAGCTGCACCAATTGCTTTGTGAAGCTCCTGTCCAGACAAGAGGGTCCCACGTCCATGGGAAAGAGGCACAAAGCTTCTTCTGCTAACTCTATGGCTGCCTCTTAAGGCAATTATTTTAATATTTTAACAGCTCACCGCTGCATAATAGTAACTAGGTTTTATAATGAAATATTTATGAAGTCTGAAAAACAGACTGCTTTGTGCACTCACATTTTCTTGATCATTGTTTTGATGGCTGTCTCTTAGCATTAAAAATCTGTGTTTATTTACACTGATGTGAATTCAGGGTGATGCCTCTGAGGTACATCACGTGTATATTGATGAAATCCATGGCACTATTTATTTGAAAGGTTGGAACAAAAAGCTGTATATATTTGGTTAGTTGGACTAGTGCATGCCTTGTTGTTAGATGATTCTTTCTCTTCTTTGGAATGCATGTAATGCATAATGAGGTGAAGAGGGAAGACGTGGCAACAATTCTCAAGGGATTTATGTAAATAAGAAGTATTGGCACATTTCTCAGCAATGTTAAATTTCTAAGCAAAACAAACAAAAAAAAAGTCAAGGAAATGGTGCATAAAATATGCATGAATCAGATCCTAACTGCAGTCTAATTCTTGAGGAACAACGATGGCATTACAAAGTCTCAAGGCATTTAACTGTCATCCTTCTGGGATAAGGGAACTTGAGCAGGGGGAAACACAGCAACAAGAAAAAAAAAACACTAATGGAAATCTTAATTATACATACCTAATTATGAAAATTTCACAAAGCAGAAGTGCAGAAATTGTAAGCTTCCTTAAGCTAATAATGCTGCATATAAACTACCAAAAACAAAGCTGAGAGCTAGGAAGGACCCATGTTAGAATCCTCCCCTAATCCTAAGAAGAGGAAGCATAATAGTAAGAAAAATTAAAACAGTCACAACTCTGCAAGGAGAATGTTTTTAAGAAGTAAATGTATTTAACTGAAATGGAATCAAACACAGTATAGCTTTCTTTAATTGCAGAAATTTAAGTGTCTGTATTTATGCATTTGCAAGGAACAAAAGTAGCAAATTACAATATTTACACACTACATAGCATAAGAACTTGCCTCAGCAGTAATCATAATAATTAATTATGCAGCCACCATTATATGATTATTCTGACAGGCTTTGTTTTTAACTCATCTGTATAATCCAAAAGGTACTGATGTTGAAAGTGGTGTCCTCAGAGGAAATGCGTATCTTGTGGCCTGTAAATACAGAAAATGATGTCCAGTCCTGTGAGTGCTGGCTGGAGAATAACTACTAGCCACGTAGTCAAAAGAGGCGATTCTCCTGCTATACTTAGTGCTGTTATAGCCTCACCTCGAATACTGTATACAGTTTTGGTCTTCACAATACGAAAATGTTGTTAAGGTCTTCAAAAGTATCCAGAGGAGGGTGACACATCTGGTAACAGGGTTGGAAGGCATGTCCCATGAGGTGAGGCTGAGGGCACTTGGGCTGTCCAATCTGGAGGAGGCTGAGAGGTGACCTCACTGCTCCCTGCAGCTCTCCAAGGAGGGGAGGCAGAGAGATGTGCTGGGCTCTGCTCCTGGGAACTGATAACAAGATGGGAATGGCACAGAGCTGCACCAGGGTAGGCTCAGGATGGGCATTAGGAAAAGTTTATTTGCTGTGAGAGTGGTCAAACACTGTAACAGGCTTCCTAGAGAGGTGTTTGATACCCCATGCCTGTCAGTGTTCAACAGGCGTTTAGATAATACTCTCATTAATGTGCTTTAATTTTTGATTAGCTCTGAAATAGTCAGGCAGTTGGACTCAATGGTCTTTGAAGGTCCCTTCCAATTGAACTGCTTTATTCTGTTCTTATTCACACTTAGATATGCGAAGGGAGGCAGTGGATTGTGGGTTGGCTTACTGACTGTCTGGGGCAGGGGCAACAATCATGACAGTGCAGCCTGGGCTGCTCTGGATGTTGTCTAGGAGAAGACGTGCCTGGATTTGTCTGGGTTTGGGGTTGGTTTTCTTTTTTTTTTTCCTGGGTAAGTTGATAGGAACAGCTGAGTTCATCCTTCCTAGTGCTACAAAGCATGAACACACTGTGATTTTGAACAGCAAACAGCTGAGAAGAATACTGTAAAATCCTGGTCTTGGCACAATGATTCCATTTTTAGTATAATAAGATAGCTAAAAAAATAAATAAATTACAACAGTATGTGCATTGGCAGTCCTCTGTTCATGCAGATAACAGTTTCAGTATGGACCTCATTCTACTCAGGAAGCAGAGTAGGAATAATTAATGTACATGGGATATTTTTATTTAAACACTGGATGTGCTTACCGCACAGGTGGGGCTGGTAAATGCCATTTCTGCCACCACCAGAAGTGCTCTTCCTGGATTGGGAGCACTGGCTCTCTGGCCTTTCTGCAGCCCCTTCAAGTCCTGCTCCTGTGAGTGCTGCCAGCCCTGGGCATCCATCTGGCCATCATCAGTGAGGTGGGAAGATGCTGAGGTGAGAAAGCAGAGAGAAAGCCTTCAGGCTTAGACCCCACCGTGGCAAGCTTATCATGGGCACCTCATCTTTGGGACCCAGGTCATATGGGAGGGTGGGGTTGATATGGGAGAATAAGGTGCTTCTGGGGAAGATCTTTTTTGCTTTCACAGTTTTCTAGGGATTTTTGAGGGGCAGGGGTGATAAAATAGAGACCACTGGGGGAAGGAGTCCCAGAATGCCACTTTTTTAAGAGGAGTTCGTGGTCTGGTATACAAAATCACAGATTGATTTGGCCTTCTTTTGCCTAGTCTGGCAGGGTGCTGAGTAAGCTTTTAACTCACACATTGAAATTGGAGGAAGATTCAGAGTCTCAGTTTTTTCTGAGGTGGGAAGGGTTGCAATGATTCACTGCTCCAGTAGGTATGCAGACTGTGGGAGCATATGGCTCCGAATGTCTTAAAGTTAATTTACTGTGTCAACTAACCTCGGTGGCTCCTACAAGGAAAGGCTATCAAGTCTTTACCTGGCAATATTTAAATGTGAAACACGTAACAAGCATTTCAAAAAACACATAAAATACTTTTCTAGATATACTTTAGTAAAATCTATTTAATAGAGTATGTATCTGAGAACAAAAAATCTTATGATAAAGCACTGATTTAAGAAACAAAATTAATATCTTTCCTAGAAAAATTGGATAAACAGTTATCCTTACTACAGTGGTCTGTGACACAAAACTTTTATCACATCAAACAGTGAAAAAAGATGACATTTAAATCCTCAACCATTCTAAATGGTGGACGAAGCATTACTGGTATCTTTGACAAGGAAAATACATGAGGTAAAAAGAGATGTAGGACATAGATAAGCTATTTATCTTTACTGACCTCACTCAATCTTGTCCTTGTTTTTAATATTTTTAACCAGTCTACATGCTACAGAATATGCCATTCACTAGATCTATCAGAAACAGCAAATTGAGAAAATAATGTGAAGAGTTAACTGAACTCTATGAAGGGCAGAAATGGTAGTAATGCTACAGGAAAATGCTGCAACAGTATCTAAAATTTTCATTTTTCCACTGTGCCAGAGATGTAAGAGAGACTCTAACTTGTGACAAGTAAGATGTGAAATAAGAAAAATCTGAGGCTGTAGAGCAGTTTGGGCAAATTTAATAATTAAAATGTGAAGAATTTCTTTGTAATTTTGCACATATATGGCAATGATGTAATAGAATTAAATACATTACTTTTTTTTTTTTAAGGTAATGCATAACCAGAGATAGGGTGATACAGAAGTGTTAATGGGAAGGAGCTTGTATCAGATTTTTATTGCTGACAATAAAATAGCTACATTTGATACATTTTTCTGAAATACTTATGGACTGTAAGTTTTCTGTGCACCCTGCATACAGTACAGTGCTTATCCATGTTTATAGATATGGTGACAATGCAAGATAATTATCACAATATTGATAAAAACCCTATTTTTTTTACTAATCAATAAACGAAAGTTTACTTCCTTTTACACAGAGTGTGCGTTCTCTTTAGAAATATTCATTTAGAGAAGAATAACCTGAACAAACTGATCTGGGGCCTAATCCTAGTCATTTTATTCACAGAAATATGATGCTAGTATGATTCTGTGATTCTGCTTGCTCTGTGTCTTAATTAAGCAACAGTTGTGAGTATATGTTTAAGTGATCCTCATTTATTAATGTGACTGTGTTATTGTATATTGGTGCAAAGACCAGAACTTATCAGAGCTCTGATAAACAAGAACGTTATTGATGGCTCAACACTCTGGTGGAATACTTCAAGCAGCACCTTATTTCAGATGCTGTCTGGAAAAATAAAATTCTCCGTGTGGTTCATAGCAAATTGTGTATAGTGACACCAAGAGGACGGGTAATGGTGTAAAACTTCATCTTGATCACAGCTAGTGGCCACATCAGGCTTTATGCTATGGATGTGAGAGGCCTACTTCTGACATCTTTTCCTTATAATATTAGGCTTTGTGTACTGAGTTAAGCTGCAATTATATATTTTCTGTATTATTCAGTGTAAATTCTGTGCCTTGAAATATACAGATGTTCCCTGGTTCTGACTGAATTTTTGGTTCATTAACAGTTTAAAATTCATTTAGAGCAGGCTATCCTAATCAGGACATTAAATATCATTCACTTTATTTTAGTACACTTTTTTTTCTGTTGAAAAAAATGTCATGTCTTTATGTAAAATATATATTTTGGAATGGAAATACCTAGTTCTACTTAGATGGTGAGGGAAAAATATAAAGGGATTGTGGCAACAGGAGAAATAACTGCTTATTGCAGAGTTGCATAGATTTCAGGCCTTGATAACATAATATTCAGCTCAGTACATTGAATTTCCATATACTTCTTCCACAGATGGTAAGTAAATCTATTGACATCAAACAGTGATGGTAACAACATGAAGAAAGTGAAACATGTCAATTAAAATTTTCTTTACTAACCTGTCTGCTTTTAAAATTCAAACATTATTAGTTTACCACGTTTTGAATATAGCTGAAAAATATGCTAAACAAATTATTATCAATGTGTATGGCTGTTCTGGCAAGAAAAGCTCAATAGCATCATATAAGTACTCTTAATAGAAACCATCAAATATTATATCTCTTTCCTTTTCTTTATTCTTGTAGAAAACAGACTATTCTAACAGGGGCTTGTGAAGCAGAGACACATTAAATTCAGTTCAGTAACTCAAGAAACTTGACAGTAGGACTGAGATGAAATTTTAAACCCCCAAATTGGTGTCCTTCGTAACAGAGATTACATTTCAATTCTCAGTGTATGCACAAAAAAAGTGGAAGCTCAGTTCGGCATTCAGTAATATCTGAAAAAGAGGCCTACGTTATCTGCTGCAACCTGAAAAATCTTCTGATGCAGAAGGTGCATGGTCATGCACCCTTTGCTCAGGACAACAGAAGAAAAACTGGTTGCTCAGGAGGCTCCCTTGCAGCTCCACTGATTCTGAGGTAAAATCTAGCTCATACCCTCTTCCATTACAGTTTCTTGTTGAGAACATTCATTAGAGTGTTTCTTAAGATTAGGTGAGTGGCTTTTTACTCATATTTATTTACATATATTTGTGTTTATCTACCATTGTTAATATTTAAAATGAATGCATATCAGAATATGGAAAAATTGAATTAAATGATCTTTTACTACAAAGCTAGAGTAAAATCTTTTCACATTCACTGAAATGAGAAACATGCAAACTGACAAACTGTAGTCAGTGTTAGGGGGTCACACTAATAAGCATAGACTTTCTTTAATTCCCATGGTTCATTTGGGTGTGGGCTAGTCTAAGCTAAAATCATTATTTTTTCCTAATACAATCCTACCAGTTGAAAAAAATCTATAAGATATAAACAGTAATGTGTCTTACCAGGCTGAATGGAAAAGTTTTTAGAGAACATCTCCTTATTAAGCACTTGAAATATATCACGTTTTAAAAAACTTTATTTGCAGCAATGTGCTCTTGCAGCCTGGAAGGCCAACAGTATGCTGGGATGCATCAAAAGAGAGGTGGCCAGCAGGGCGAGGGAGGAGACTGTCCACCTCTACTGTGCCGTTGTGAGGCTTCATCTGGAGTACTGCATCCAGGCCTGGGGCCCCCGGCACAAGAACGATGCAGAGCTATTAGACTGTCTAGAGGAGGCCATGAATTTGTTCAGAGGGCTGTATATGAAGTGTTAAAGGTATGCAAGAATCTGCTCTGCTGAGACCTCAGAAAATTAACATACAACAAAAATTACCTACATGATAGAATGCAATTTTCATATCATATTCAGACATAACTCTGCTCCTGTTTCTTTGTCATGAGGAGCAATAGGTAGAGGAAGAAAGGCCGTAAGTATTGAAACTATTTGCAGCTGAAAGTGTATGCATATTTTAGGAACAGCTGGAGACAGGTTTAATTGCATGAATAACTTAGCTTTCAAGAAAAAAAAAGGAGTAAAATATTGACTAATGCAGCAAATAGACATGCAGTAAGATCTGGAGCATGAGTGCATACATTCATGCAGGCAAAGTTAAATATCTAGATCTGGGATACCTTTCTTGCTCTCAATTTCTGACTCAATTTGCAAATAGTTCTCCTCTTAGTTGGGCAAACTGTGATTGACTGGGTTCCTGCTGATCCAGTTTATCAACTATAAAATAGATAAGATGCTAACTTATTTTTAAAGCAACTGAAGCATTACTTATATATTTTTTACCTTGCCTTTTTTTGCAATAGCATTCTATTAAATACTCAAGAACGTTGAAGTCTCTATCAGATGTGTGAGAAAAGAAGAAACATGGACATTATTCTGAACATGCAGGAAACACCTGGATCCTTTTAGAACAAATATTTGATTTTCTTCAAAGTACATATTTTAATATTCACTTGGCATTAGTATTTTACTACATTTTTAAAAAAATTATTTGAATGAATTTGTAAGATCCTGCATACTTAAGACACAACCTAATAAATGATAGCATTTTTCTGGCTTTAGTTGATCGATAACTGTTCCCCCTTCGTTTGAGGGTGAGAGTCTATGTATAGTGGTTTGGAAATTTTCCTATTAACAGGATAATTTCTCTTGTAAAGTAAGTTGTATTTAATTTCTGATTCTTCTCCTGCAGAGACTTATTTTTACAGCCTGGCATAAATATGAGCTTTGAAATTGACCTCAGGATCAGACCCAGCTAACTTTTTGTTATTTATTTCATTTAAATAAATGAATTTACTGCCTGCTCATCCCTCTGTCTAAGAAGCCCTAAAAGAGCAGATTCAAACTTTCTTGAGAAAGTGTTATTTTTGTATTATAGTAATCAAAATAACATATTAATACCTACTGTTTGGAGAATCACTCTGAGTCTGAAATTCTCTTCTTTTTGACTCTGTGGCACATGAACACAGTGGCAATTACCCCAGTGCTTTTAAACAAATGCAGTCAGTGCCATAATCCAAAATATCTCTAATTTCTTGCCAACTGCAGCAATGTAATAAAAATGTCTTACGATTTCCATTTATTGTTAGTGTCTTTAAAAGGCCATTAAAAATAACAGTCCAAATGTTTCTATCCTTTGTGGGAATCTGTATGTGTCTGTATTAAAGTGAGTAATATCACAGTTCTGGTAGGTTATTGGCATTTTACTCCAACGCAAAAAGTATGGCTTGTTTGAACTGTTTTTCTCTCTGCTTTGGTAGCTTCTTCATCATATGCAATAATATCATGGAATCATAGAATGGCTTGGGTTGGAAGGGACTCTAAGCATGAGTTCCAACGCCCCTGCCATCAGCAAGGCCACCAATCTCCAGATCCAGTACTAGAGCAGGTTGCCCAGGGCCCCATCTAAACTGGTCTTAAACACCTCCAGGGATGGAGCATCCACAAATTCTCTGGGCAGCCTGTTCCAGCATCTCACCACTCCCTGTAAAGAACTTCCTCCTGACATCCCTGACATCCGATCTAAACCTTCCCTCCTTGAGCTTAAAACCATTCCACCTTGTTCTGTTACTGTCTACCCTCATAAAAAGTTGATTCTCCTCCTGTTTATAATCCCCTTTTAAATACTGGAATGTTGCAATGAGATCACCCTGCAGCCTTCTCTTCTCCAGGCTGAACAAGCCCACCTCCCTCAGCCTGTCTTCATAGGGGAGGACCCTCTTCAACAGCTCCACATCTTTCCTGTACTGGAGGCCCCAGACCTGTATGCAGTACTCCAGATGGGGCCTAACAAGGGCAGAGTAGAGAGGGACAATCACCTCCCTGTCCCTGCTGGACATTCCTCTTCTGATGAAGCCCAGGATACCATTGGCCATCTGAGCTGCTGAGAACCTCAGTCTCGGTCGCCAGTTTTTCTGGGGTGAGCTCGCTGCCTGGTAGAGACCATGGTAAATCTGTGTTCTTGGAGACCGTCAATAGGTAAGCTAGTCTCTCAAGCAAGGAGGGACAGAACTGTGCTCTGCTGCATAAGCTACCATACCTGCTGCTGTAGTATGTTGTGGGTAGTGTGCACACACTGACTTCTCCTTGCACCTGGTGGTCTTTTTCTAGGGCAAAGGGCATGGGTGCAGTTCCATTGCCCTAGCAACACCCATTCCACATCGGCTGCTCTCACAAGAGCAAGGTTACCCTGGCAAAGGAACCTCCCAAACCTCCCCTCATACCTTGAGATTCATTGCTGCAGGGATGGCTCCAAAGCAGCAAACCTCAGCAATTAAGCTGAGGTATACAAAAGTTTATGTATGAAAACATCTACAAGGTAGAACTCCAGGCTTTATCAAGCACTAGATTTCATTTGCAAAATCAGTTTTGTTCTAAATGCTACAAAAATATGTTTGAAGTACTGCACTGTGTAAACACGTTCTCAGTATTTACATATCATGTTAAGGTTGGTAGGTCCAATATAAAAATCTTTTCTGAAGATATTAATATGGATCACTGCTATGGAAGAGGAGAAAAAAAAAAAAAACACCATCAACATCAACACCACATCCTTCTCCCTAAAGAACTTAGGGTGTTGAAAACTTAGTCTCAGATCCCTACTGCCCACAGTTTGCCATTAACCTTACAGCTCAATACAGTGAAAGGGTAAACCGTAAGAGTGGGGACTAGGAAAGATACTAGGAGTTGTCTGTATAAAAAGTTTAAATCTACTGTTATTGAAATATTTTTCTGTAATGATATTTTTTATTCTTTTTTCTTTCCTGTAATGATCAGATTTGAAAAATAATTATTGTTCGACTAGATGATTAGGATTTCAGTTACACTAGCAATAAATTCTTGACCCAGCTCAGTATGAGTATTTCCTTTTGCCCATAAGTTTCTGAAGATAGCAACAACTACTTGCCTCCTATGCTGTTTTTATGGCTCATCATAATATACTAAGGTAGTCAATATATGTTGTGCTGAATAAAAAATAGCTCTAATTATTCTTTAAATGTAATGGCATTATTGAAAAGGAAGTGAAGTAATATTTCTGTCTTGTCTGTAACACCTGCAGCATTAACTTCCAAACAAAAGTTTAAGCATGTGAATTCCAGGTCATATTGGTCATTTGTAAGTTCCTCTGGACGAACAAAATGTAAAAACAAACAAAGAATTGAACTAATTTCACTTCTAAGAACCATGAACCTTCTTCAGAAGAATACTTAATTATGTGTACTTCCTTCATATATTTAAAGGTTTTTCTGGGAACTTACTGTACCAGAGTAACATCTTGAGGGATGAAGAGATACAACCAGCATTTGATCTTTAATGAATTAGTGGGTACATTAAGCAGACTAAAGCTGTGTTATCGGGGATAACCCAGCTTAACATATCCTTTTCATTAATTTACTGCAAGTTGCAGATCTATGAACTCTAGTCCTAGCTTTCTTTTCCTGTAGAGGGCAAAGATATTTCTCAAACTTTAGAGCATAATCTAGAAGGGATTACCACAAAAGAAAGGAAGTAATGCACTGACTGAAAACATTGCTATTTAAGCCTTCATATACAAATAGTTGTCATTCTGTGGCAAAAATGTCTAAATCTTTAGTGAATAGTCTAATTAGGAAGATAATTCAGACTTCAGTGAAATCTACTGAATTCTCAGGTCTTATTCGTATAAGAAGCGTAGTAAAATCAATCAGCTACTGTGATAGCACAAAATCATGTCATGATCTTGATTTTTGTGGTATATCCAGATTGAAGTTAGATCTCAGTTATTTTTCATTTTTTAATTATTTCAGTGAAAAAATGTACCTGATAGAGCTGGTAGTGATATTGAAGCCTGTTCTATTTTAGCATGACAACAATTGTCACATATAGACGATAATACATGTATATACCTGTGGAAAAATACAGTTTTGCTTTATGATGTAAGTCTTCTGAATTATATAATAATTGAGCATAATTAGAGCCAGTTATTTTACCTTATCATTACATCAGTCTGGTTTCATCACAAACTACAATGCATATGTACTCTACAATGTATATGTAATATACTTTAATCATGTTTATTTTTTCTCTTGAATTATCCCTGAATTGAGTTGTGTTTTGTTTAATACCTGAGATAGAAGGGATGTTGCTAAACTCTGGTATGATGTTGACATTTATTTGGAAACTAATAACAAAATTAGAGATAAAGAAGACTCTAAAGAGTTATGGTCCATGCAGCTATTAAGATAATTTAGGATAGTATGAGCTTGATTTCTGTAGATATGCCAATAGGAAAACAGACTCAGACTGTGCAATTTGATAGTGAATTACTTCATCACATGGATGAAAGATTATTTTAAAGAGTATCTTTTAATCCTGTCTTGAATATCTACAATTAAAAAACTTTCTACCAATAAAACGTTTCTTTAACTTAAGAAATGTTACAAAGGAAACTTGTTAGAGTTCCAGACTTGTGTTTGTAAGACAATTGTATCTCTTTGGTCATGTAACTTCAGAGCTGGTGTGAAACTCCTATTGCTCTGGAGAGCAAGGAAAATAACCCAGTGTGTGTGTAATGGCCTAATGGAGACTCTCATTTTACTCCTGACTGTTTAAGGAGTCTTGTTCACTAACAGGCCACATATGTAGCTGTTGCACACAAACTGTTGGCTTCCTGCTGTGAAGTTGGCAGGCTCCTGGGAGGCACTGTAGAATCCATAGCATTGTATGCTAGACAATTATTATATGGCATGCTGCTACAAGCTCTTCTGATATACCACAAGGTAATTTGTGTTAATGAATGTCAGAACTGTAGATGTTTTGCTGCTGAGCATTTTACAGACCACACATAGAGACTTCGAGCAATTGGCATGCATTTGTCTCCCTTGTCAACTAAAAGTGTTATATTCTAACTTACACCTAATCCACGGTTTTTCTTCCAGCATAGCTGTGAACCACACATTTCATTAAATCAGGTATGTTGCTATCAGCGTGAGCATCGAGTTCTAGTCTATGTACCATTCTGTAGTATGTTTGCATTTATCAAATTTGGATTCTTAGCTAATTAATTATTCCTGGGATGAAGTAAGAATCTTTCACCTCTCTTATAGTATTGTAAACTAGGAGATATTTTGTAACAATAAATACAATTATAATTAGTAAATAATAGCAAAAAACAGCATTGTTCAGACACCTAGTCTGCAGGGTAATTTCATATCAGTAATTGCCTTTTCTTTTCTAGCAGTTCTCTGGTATACCACTGAAGGGATTGTCAATCTTGTTCTTTACATAGAAGTCCTTCAATATAGAGGAATTTGAACTATTGAGTCTGTAAAGGTATTTTCCAGTACAGGTTTTAGTCAAAATCTAATTCATACATCAATGTCAATAACTTTTGCCCTGTGATCTTCAAGAATACATGAGTATATGGAAAGCAATTTTAAAAAGTAAGACTGTGTTCACGTGGCTTGGATTTGTAATACAGCATCCTTACCATCAGTGAATATTTTAATTTGAGAACGTTAAGAAAATAAGGAAAAAGGTGAAAAAACTGTCTTACTGTAGAGATATGCTTTCCTACTGTCCAGAAGTTTGAATAAAAAAAAAAGATCAGTAGAATTAAGAAATATAAATAATATATAAATTATGAAGAGATTACCAAATAGCAACTTGAAGAACATAAACTTAGAGTAGAAAAAAATGCAATAAAGTTCCCCATAAGAGGAGGAATGTTTTATTTTCCATTTATATTGTAATATATTGTGTATATACAGATTTCTCATAGGTTCTCGGAAAACACATGCTAGAAGATACTTGCTCCTCTGAAGAGCTAATTTCTCCCTTAACCACATACTGTATGTTCAAATTGCTGTTTCCTTTTTGCTCTGTACTGTCTACCAACTGCTCTGTACTGCAGGAGTAAGGTCTAATTTCAGATCAAATATAGTTGGAAAATATAATTTCAATTTTACAGGAGACCAGACAGAGAATGATTAAGTGGCTTGCCAAAAATTCACCCTACAGAGCAGAACAGCAAACTGAACAGAAATGGTAAGTTCCTAAAATGCTAACTTTATAAAACATGCTGCAAGTGCCCATCATTGAGTGTACCCAAAGTGCCCGAGCATTCATGATGATTGATTGCATTAAGCACTGCCTGCTGTGATCACAGTGGACTTCTCCGATTTATATCACTTTAGGATCTGCTCTGTTCTAGAAAACATTTAGTAGAAACATCAGCCTGTAAACTTCACCTCTTTTCTAGAATAAAGCATTGTGAAAATCCCCTACAGAACTATTTATCTGTTTCTGAATAGTGCAGTGAGGTCATTTTTTATATCAGCTTTGCAGGAATATGCCAGAAATTTAAAGTCTGTCAAATGGAAAACTGATTTCTGAACTGGTTTTATTATGATTCCTGGAAAAGATAATGCTGATCCAGTCCAAATATCCAATTTCAATAAAACTGGCTTTTAATGTGTAGTTGTTTTTTTTTTTTTTTCCAAAAAATGCTCTTAAATTAAAATCATATTAAAATAAAATTCTTAGTGATT
This sequence comes from Pavo muticus, assembly GCA_016647715.1. NCBI lineage: Eukaryota > Metazoa > Chordata > Aves > Galliformes > Phasianidae > Pavo > Pavo muticus. Next base: position 799,526 of record JACDJE010000198.1, read on the forward strand.
CATAATGATACCAAAAGATAATTATATATATATATATAGTTCAGTTTATCAAAATCAGTACATTGCTGCAGAATGTTTTTATTTTGGTGAAATGATATTTTCTGACAAGAAAAGAAGACTTTTGACCAGCTCAGATTGTTTCTGAGTGTACCTAGTATGAAACCAAGACACTGTGGAATAGTTTCTAACTTTTCCTAATATGTATCCTAGCAGAGATAAGAAAAGCTGTTAATTGCTAAGGCAAATCTAAAGCTAGTTCTATGGGGGCATTGTTCTATTAATATAATTATTTGATTTTCAGTGCAGCTTATTTTAATGGCTTCTGCAATGGTAAATCAGTGTCTGTTCTTGCTGTCATGCATATCACCAGCAGATGTACCATTAGTGCCGTAGTCACAGGCCAGATAATCCCAAATTTGGAAAGGAAAGAATGTCATGCAATTATTTTGCAGCCTAAAATAATGTGGTTGTTTGGGAGCCAAAAGCATTCCAAGCACGTCTTTCTGTTGTTGTTTTACAATAAAGTTGTCAGCCAGATAGCAAAAGGGTTAGGGAGGCAGAGCTCTGTCAGAATGTATGTGTTCTATAGTGACAACCTACAGCTCAGCTTACAGGAGTAGTACAGAGGAGGAGCACAAAATAGTACTTCAAAGTAGACATGTTAAGTCAATGGCATTAATACATAATTGAATGATGAACAATAATGAAGAAGACAAAGAACTGACTGAAGATGAAGACTGGAAGATTCTTCTCCTTCTTAAAGGAATTCCAAGTTGGCATTGGTGCACATGAATACAAAAATTTTTGGAGGATTACTCCAAATACCAATTTTAATATTTGTAGGCTGAGGTTATTGTCATTTTGCCTTACCTTCTACTCCTTAGTCTTCATCAATACATTTGTGTCTACTATATGGTACCATCATCTTTCTATTTCCCAGCCATCTCTCCAACCTGTTTCTCATGTTCTGCTTAATTCCAGTTTGTTTACACAAGATTCTATTCCATCACCCTACTGCTCACCTGTTGCTCTGTGTACATCATCTTTAAATGATTTCTTGCCAAGGAGATTAATGTATCAACCAAAATATTTAAGAAACCGACATATATTTAACTGTATATTGTTCGTGTCTTACTGATTTATCCATAACTAACTCAAGAATATTTCAGAGTCTACTCTCTAGTCAAGATCATATATAAGTGGGTGCAGAAGCTTTACTTTTATGGACCTCATCCTGAATTCTCATATTTCCTCCACGCTATTTCTCTGGATCCTCTCTTAGAGTGAAGGATGAAATAAATACTTATATTTTTTAGAGAATACTTTCATTCTTTATATTGTGAACCACACTGCTGAGTCTTAATTGAATAAAATGAGGTAGCATAGAAGTTCTCATATAAATGATAGAAAGATTCCAGTTGAATGACCAACATTATTGTTCTGAATCTTACCTACATTCTTCATTTACATTAAAAGAAACTTAAAATCTTTTATGCACATGGTGGTGATGATGTTGATAATGGCAATGCCTAGCATTAGCAATAGCCATATTAGTTGCCTAAGGGCTATTTTGCAACCACAAATGGGAGAAATGAGAAGAAATATCAAGAAAAATTATTCAGGAAAGAACTTTTCTGAGGCGTCCTGTGAGTTATGAAAATAAATGAGATTTTTTTCCTGAGTTGTACATATATTCAAGTGTGGGTCCAAATTGAATTCTGGATTTTTCACCTCACTAACAGTAGAAGATGACTGATGATTAGTGTTCACACAGGCTTGTATCAAAGCCCAGAATACAGGCTCTTTTGAAAGTATATTGTATGAAAAATAAGAGTATCAGGCAAATAGAAATTATAAAAAAGAACCCAAAAATCAACAGTATAAAATATCAGTTCTCCTCTTAATGAAATAAAGTCATTGCTTGTATACTGGCACAAAGTAACTTGGTACTCTGCTGCTATCAAATTTTACTTCAGGTCTGTATTTCAGGAAAGGAAAGTTTTTAACACAGTTTCACTATTCAAAACTTCTGCAAAAAGAAACTAATTTCTTACTTATATGAGTCACAGTGAGAAAAGTGGTAGATTGCACATTACAAATCAATACTAGAGTTCAGATGTTATTACAGAACCACTCAAGCTAGACTCCTTTGGTTAATGATATCATCTGGACTCTGCAATGATTAAGAACAGTAATCTATTCTTTCTCATTCATTACCTTACAGATAATAACCACATATTTGATTACATTTGATTACATTACAAGCAATATGCTCAAGCTTATCATGTATACAAAAAAGCAGAGAAAAGATTTTTGAATGTAATTAAGACGTGAAAGGAAGTTCTATTTAACAGTATATATATATTATTCATAAGTTCTAGCATTTTTTGCCATAGGAAACAAAGGAAAACCAACTTCCTGCCAAAAAAATAGTTTTTTTAAAAGGACACTTAATATATGATGTAGGAAAATCATATAAAAACATATAGGCTTCTTTACAATTTATTGCAACTTATATTTCATCTTAGTACAGCACAGAAATGTATTGACTTTGGAAATTTTTCCTTTAGCTTGTAAGCAGCAGACTTGCTGATTCACCATCACTTTTTTGGCTTTATTTCCCAGTGTTTTTCTGAAGTGTGTTTGGATAGGTGTAGTAGTTTGTAGCTGGTTTTCTCTACTTGTTATGCAAACTATGAACAGATTCCGACAACAGAGGAGGGAGAAAGTCGTGAGAGCTACATATGCCCATTGCTTCTTGATAAGCAATTCCCTTGGTATTTACACATTCAAGACATCTGTCTCACTTTGTCTTCAGCTTTCAAAGAGGCAATATCACAGTGCAGAGTCAAAGGAAAAACAAAATGTGAGACTTTAAACAAGAAAAATAACAACTGGAAAAATGCTGGGAAATGATTGAAACTCCTTAGTTGATGCTAATATTTAAATGGATGTGCAGTTATCCTCTAGACTCTTCTGCTATTTTGTGTCCACAAATAACAGCAATAGTGTTTTTATTACACTGTCTCTGCATTTGTCATCTTCCATCCTGGGGTTTAAGATACAAAGGGATGAAATTTATAAGAATTGAAAGAGATTCTTGAAAAGCTTCTCTGAAATGGATTAGTGTTCTATTAGCTGGTATTTGTTGGCTGGGCAGATGGGTTTTGGAATTAAACATTGATAGGGGATTTAAAGACACTGAAGTTTTCTGTGAGGCGGTCTAGAAACAAGGCTAAGAAAATCTACCAGGCTTGAACAAGGTTATTCCATTAGTCTGAGAACTTTGTGCACTTTAAAAAAAAACTGATTTGACAAGGACACATTGTCTATAATGATATTTTAACTGGAAAGGAACACTATAACGTGCCTTTCATAGAAAATACAGATCAAGCTCTGACTGTACATGTAATATTTATATTGTGTGTGTCATTATAGTATCTAAATACAGTTCAAGGATTGAAAATACAAGGTATGTCTAAACCAGAAACATTTGCTGGGTCCTGCACTTTGGCCACAATAACCCCATGCAGCGCTATAGGCTTGGGGCTGAATGGCTGGATGACTGTGAAGAGGAAAGGGACCTGGGGATGTTGGTTGATACTCGGCTGAACATGAGCTGACAGTGTGCCCAGGTGGCCAAGAGGGCCAATGCCATCCTGGCCTGCATTAGAAATAGTGCAGCCAGCAGGATCAGAATGGTAATAATCCCCCTGTACTCAGCACTGGTGAGGCTGCACCTCAAGTACTGTGTTCAGTTTTGGGCTGCTCACTACAAGAAAGACATTGAGGCCCTGGAACGTGTCCAGAGAAGAGCAACGAAACTGGTGAGGGGTCTGGAGCACAAGTCTTATGAGGAACGGCTGAGGGAGCTGGGATTGTTTAGTCTGGAGAAGAGGAGGCTTGGGGAGACCTCATTGCACTCTACAACTTCCTGAAGGGAGGTTGTGATGAGGAGGGGTTTGGCCTCTTCTCCTAGGCAACAAACAGGACCTGAGGAAACGGCTACAAGTTGCACCAGGGGAGATTTAGATTAGACATAAGGAAAATCTTTTTCTCTCAGTGTGGTCAGGCACTGGAATGGCCTGCCCAGGGAGGTGGTGGAGTCACCATCCCCGGCAGTGTTCAAGAGGCGTTTGGATGAGGAGGTATGCGATATGGTTTAGTAGCTTGTTGTAGTAATGGTGATGGGAGGACAGTTGGACTAGATGATCTTGTAGGTACTTTCCAACCTCGTGATTCTATGATTCTAGTACTAGTTTACTGTCTCAGCAAAGATGGCTGACAATGGAGGGGAGATCTCACTTAACACAGTCCGTACATCAAACTCAGAATCATTAAAAATGATTTGACCAACAGTAGGATCCTGTACAATAGTAGAGCCCTGGTATAATTTCTTTATGCTTTTTCTCCTGAAGAATAAGAAGAGACATCATTTCAAAAGATTTTGTTATTTAAAAAATATTTTTAGCTAACAAATACAGAGTTAAGTTAAACACAGCCTATAGTAAATTCAGAAGGTTGTTTATAATTGTAGGAAAGTGTAGTATATTACAAACCCTACCCATTTCGATTCTTTCATATGTTTTCTTATTTTTATTACTTTTACCTGAGAGAGACCTGGAGTTGTATATAACTATGCATAATTAGGTAATTTCTTGTTTATTCTTAGGCAGGCAGAGCTTTTAGTTGTAGAATACAGTTGTTATGTGCATGTTTTGTATTAAGAGGATTCAGTGGATACTCTAAAGTTTGGAAAGGAAAGCTCACTATCATTTTAAAACGAGCAGTATTATATCTTAAATTTCTTCTGTCTTCCCTAGATCTCACTACGGATCTCCAGTATGCTCACTGGAATCCTCCGTGGCTAGAAATTTATATGGAGCTGTGCTGCAAATCACCTATCTTATTTCAAAGCTTCACATGTTGCATATCTGAAGCTAGAATTGTGATATCACTGAACCCTGAAACATCTTGTTTGTCATTGGAAGGATGTGCTTAGGGTGCAAAAGTTGCCTATAATTAATTTCTAGGACTATTTCGGAAGGAATGATTGATGGCAAGCTCATTGATAACCAGAACACATTATATATACCACATTCAGCAATATCCTACATGAATGCCTGTTTTTTTCGCTTCAAGGTCACACTGGTAGTCAGTCTGCTTCAGCTGATGGAGAGCTGAGCTAACAAACCATAACAGCATTAGACAAAAAGTATGAAGCCAGACTGAGAAGGACAAAGAATTCTTCAGAAGCTATATGTTGTTGGTAAGAGGCTGATATTTTCATTCAAGGATTTCAAATTATGAAAATGTTTTAGAGGTGGGTAGGTTGACAGGAGGAGGATTTTTTGTATTCCTTAAGAGAGTGGGTGTATGTATATGGGCATCTGAATTTGAGTCTTTTGAAGCAAATCTATCTACCGTAAAAAGTTCATGTCACAGAACAGTTTCCAAAGAGCTTGAAAGCATGAACTGGGATCATTTCAGATGAAGCCACAGCAGCAGATGTACTCCAGGATCATGAGTAGTATTTTCCAGCTGCTAATATGTATGTAGTCCACAATCCCAGAATAGGACTAAAATAAAATCCCCTGAAGCCCAAATAATATCAGTGTCTAATTGTCTGCACAGTTCTTGTACTGCTCAGATCTGCCTCATTTGAGCTGTGCTACTCAGTAGTGTAAATATATATATCTATTAACAGTTTATGCATGTAGGATAGTAGATCATTTCCATGTCTGTTCACTGACATGTGTGTTTAATACCTGGAAAAACTGGTTGCTGCAAGTGATTGAAAATCTGACATATCTAACTGTATGAACAGTACAATTTCGTTCCCAAGGACTTTCAGTGTTTTCTAGTAGAGGGAGGGCCAAGGGTCTTCTTGCAAGTGATGCCAGAAATTTTCAGGGCTTTGAGAATCTGATTGTAACTGGCCCCCATTCTACTATTTATTTGCCTGCACATTCTTCTTAGAGTATCCTTTTCTTCAGTTTGACAATGTTCAATTAATAGCTTTCTGGGTTGTGATAGAATCCCTTCAAACTCCTTAAGAAAATCTTTTCCTTTCCATCATGCAAGACAACTATGCTTGGGCTCTCAGAAACCTCCTCAGCTTTTAATACATTCATAACACCCGTATGCTAACAACTACTTCTCACTGTGCCTGTGCTTAAGTGCAACAAAGAGAAGCAGCTTAGTAGAGATGTAACAGTTGTCACAGCACTTTCTAGACTTCTTCTTCAAGGAATTTATTCCATATGCTTCTTCTGCAGGGATCGTCTTTTCTGGGGGATCTCCTGGCAGCTTGTTGTTGCAGGTGAGAGTTGGCTTTTGGAGGCTTCTGTCAGCTCTGAAACTCAGTTTGTGTTGACAGTTCCTGGATTTCGGAGTGCCTACAGTTCTTCTTTCCAACTGGCTGCTACTCAGAGGCTGTAAAAAAACTTATGCAGCTGCTGTGTGGAGAGTGAGTATATTAACCAGTGGGAAAGACTATGGATGTGGAGTGCTGCAGTTGGTGCAGCTGTTAATGCACAGGGGCCTAGAAACTCTGCTGAAGACTGCCTGAGCCTGTTAATCTATGGTGTCAACTCACCATGGTCTCCAGGACCAGCTGGAACTTTTTTGAGGAAATCTGAGGCCTTGACTCAGAAGGAGCTCTGAGGTAAGAATAAAGCCTTCAACTGCAGGTAGTGGCTGGTGCTGCTCCCTAGGGTTGGGCCGAGGGTGCCCTTACCTTTGGGAGGTGAGCTGTGATTGAGATACTGATGAGGTAATGGAGCTGTAAGAAGACATGAGCAAACTGAATTGTATCAAGGTGAATAAACAGAACATTTTCTTTAGGGAGAAAAGCTCAAGGCTCATGATGGATGAATGGAAAGACAGCTGGTGACTGTTCAGAAGAGGAGTGGACGAAATACCGTGGAGAGGAAGGCTGGATAGAAATGTATGACTTCTGGCAGCAGGAGGAAGGCTCCTTCTCATCCTGTACAACTGCAGTTATAGAACAGGCACGTTGCCCTGGGAACCGGCAAGGAGAGACAAAAACTGTCAGTGCAGACATGAGAGCTAGCTGAGTCTGAAACGGGTCTACATGAAGAGAAGGTGGTTTATCAGGGGCTCCGTTCTGTGGTGGATGGACATGTCAGTTGACATGGCTTGATGGCTCAGGGAATTTGCTGCTTGTCTGGGACTCAGAATATTGAAGAGAGACTGACAAGGCTTATCAAGTCCTTGGACTACTACTGGTTGCTGCTCATCCATGTGGGCATCAGTGATGTTGCCAGGGATGTAAGTATCTTAAAAGCAATGAGGGTCCAGAACATGTAGGCCCAAATATTGTCTTAATCTTGCCAAGAAGAGATAAAGGTTCATATGGAAGAGAATGCATCCAGTGGGTCAGCAACAGCTGCTACAGACCAGCTGATTGGGAAGAGGAAACAGATGAAGCTTTCTTCATACAGCTGAATAAAACGTCATGATCACAGATCTTTGTATTCAGAGAGGACTTCAGCCCCCCCGATCTGCTGCAATTGGTCTGGGCACAAATAATCCAGAAGATTAGGTGTTGGGGAGGTTGTTAATAGCAATTTCTGGATGTAGATTTTCAATGATCCAATTAGGGGAGATACTCCGATGGATGTCTTAATCACATACAAGAGCTGGATGAAGATGCAGAGGTCAAATTCAGCCTTGGCAGCACTGATGAACAGTCCTCAAAAGAGTTGACAAAACAAATAGAAGAGCCTCATTCCTGGACTTCAAGGGAGCAGAATTCATCTTTTTGAGAGCTATGTTTGGCAGGGCCCTTGATTAACAGACAACTGCTGTCTGAGCTCTTACACAAAAAGGTAGTACAAATAGGTGCAAGAGGGCACAAGCTATCTGGGAGAAAGATAGGTGTCTGAGTGTACACAGACAAGGTTAGGAAAGACAGAGCTGAGATAGATAGAATTGAAATGTGAAGGGCAACAAATGTGTTTCTGTAAATACACTGGCAGCCAAAAGAAGGCTAAAAAAATCACGGGCATAAACTGCAAAAGGGCGATGCACCTATAGGCGTTAATTGCCCTGACCAGCCTCATTTGTGACACCCTACCTACACTCACAGTTCAAAGTCCCAGGAGACTAGTCTCACCCTGAGTTATAGGTAGGTGTCTGTTTTTAGCCCTGTTTACTGCTGTCTTGGCTTACTACTGCTTTTCCTGTATGGGCCCTAGATCTGTCCTCTTTAAGTAGTCGTGTTTAGTTATTTTCTTGTTGTGAATCTGGTCCTGTCTTCTGGATTGTTCACTTCTTTATTTAAAATTGTTATTAATATAAATTGCTTGTCTCCAGTCTGGCTCCATCTGCTATTGCTCCTGTGATGATCTTTTGAACACGCCTTGGACCTAATTTGCTACCTTGTTTTTTTGTTTGTTTATTTGTTTTCCTGAGCCTATTGGTAGAACCGCTATTTTGCCACTGATTTGGCACTACTCAGTTGTGAGGGGGTTTGCACGTATTTATCAAGAGAGAATTGTGCTATTCTAGTGAGTTTACCTTATGTGATGCTATTATGGGCTGTGTGGGGAAGGTAATAACGGTGGCTATTGTTTACTGTAGTTTCAAGTTGCTAAATATTCATTTTACTACTGCCATTTCCTATGGTGAATACCTATGTCACCTCTTAATGTCACTATGAAAAGTCTGTACATGCAGATAAAGATTAGAAATAATTGCTTAATTTTATTTATTACAAGGAATATAATCAGACTACAGTAGATAAACCTGAGCGTTGGCTGATCCTAGATAGATGCAAGAAAACTTCTAGGAAGAAAATTGTGAACTGGTTTATTCTATAACCACTGTTTCTCTTTTCGTGTTTGCTTCTTGAGAAAAAAAGAGTTTTGTGCTGATGATCTAAGAATGTAAGGAGAACTACTAAAAAAATAAAATCTGAGTTTATTAGCAATATCCTTGATTAATTTTCACTGCACTTTGTAGGAAGACCTTGAGATATTGTCTCAGGGATAACAATGCAACAAATGGTATAATGTCTGTATTTATTTGCATTATAATTTAGGGTATAATTCTAGACAGTTGTATTACAGTAAGTTAAAAACTTGAACAGTATATTTTGAATTGTCACCATCAAATCAAAAGTCAGTACAACTCTGGACACAGAAGAGAACCTTATGTTTTTGTGCTTGTTTAGGTCCCTATATGAGGTAGCCTAACTCTAGGGTTTGTGTTTTTTTGATGTCATTTGTACATAGATTTATTTTTTTTTTTTTAATGAAATTCCTTATGTTCTAGCCATCGCTATGTCAGTATCTGTTCCTATCAGTAATCAGGGAAAAAGATTGCCATGTTAATCATAGAATCACAGAATGGCTTGAGTTGAAAAGGACCTTAAAGATCATCTAGTTTCAACCTTCCTGCTGTGGGCAGGGTTGCCAACCACTAGACCAGGCTGCCCAGAGCCACATCCAGCCTGGCCTTGAATGCCTTCAGGGATGAGACATCCACAACCTCTCTGAGCAGCAGTTAAGTCAATTTATGTATTCATTCTCTCAAATGTATTACACCAAATGTAAAAATAAGTATAAAACATGAGTTATTTACTACATAAATAGTAGACATTTCTTCTATTTGCATCTTGGCTGTCTGCATTATTTTAACTATGAACAGTAAAAAGTGCCAACGCTTCAGGTGTTTCTGAATACCTTGTATTCTTTGTTGTCATGCTGTTTGTGTTCAATAGGCTGTAGGAATCTTAACTTTCATTGCAACAGATTATAAAGAGAAGGCAAGCTATTCAGTGGATATAGCAAAATATTCATTTCAGTGGAGCGGATCTGTATTGTTCTGAGGGTCTTCATTCTCTGAAATGCCTATATGAGATGATAGTATCAAATTGAAGGCATTTAGTCCATCACAAGATTTTGTTGGATCATGTATGTAGTGTGAGGATAAAAGAGAACTTTGCAAGTTTTTGTGAACTCTCTACTCTTAGCTTTCAAGTTTCCCAAAAGCTTAATTGGTGCAAAACAACATTAATACAGGACTTATGCTCTTGTGAAATATAAATGTATCTGAAAACAGAAAAGTGATCTGACCAAGTTTGGAAATGTTATGTCTATCTAAATATTCAGTGCAATGAATTAAAATGATAGTGATATAGACAAAGGCCTAAGGTATGCTGGAGTGCCTTAACATTATAGAAAACGCACAGGATGATGCCCAGAACAAAGATCTCCAGTTACAGAACAATAGATTGGCTTTCTGTTGTCTTTTCTTTTTTGGTTGGGTTTTGGTGTTGTATTTATTTTTTCTTCCTATTTTGGAGGCGTATTAGAGAGACAGATGTATTAGTAGCAGTGTGTCTAGAACTTTTCATAGTTCTTTGTGTTAGTTTTTTTTTCCTCCACACACACACACAAAAAAGTAAATAGTAGCAAGAGAATTTAAGGAAAATATTTGTATTAGAGCAAGTAGGAAAAAACAGGTGCCAAAACTAATAGGTAAGTCCTGCTACTCCACAAATAAATATAAACTGAGAATAATACCATAGAGCTAGCGCTATAACTAAAACTTAATTATGGTAGAAAATCTCTAAAGAAGTCCTCAATTTTATTTCCCTTCTGAGGATAGGGCTTTTAACTGTTTCCTTACTGTTACACTTAAACCTATGGCGACTTTTCATTCATCATTGCAGAGATTTATAGGTAACACAACGGAGTATAGTATTTTATTAGCTAGCATATTTATTGATGGGGTTTGATGATAGTTTGGGAGTTCAAGATGTAACTCAGTCTTTCTGGTTAATAATAGCAGAAGATTCAGTCTTGCTAGGTATGGGGGGGCTATACTTTCCAGGCCAATTCTTTTTTCTTTATTTTCTCTCTCCTCACATCAATCTAATAGCATCAATCATGATGTATTTAAAAAAAAAAAAAAAAAAAAAATTATTAGTTGTATTAAAACTTGCAGTATAAATAGTAGAATATAAAATGAAAATAACCCTCCCAAAGGTGTTCACATCCCCAAGCTTCTTAATTACTCTATGATGACATCTCCTTCAGCAGCTTCCACTGGTTTGAAGAGGTCATGGGGGAATTATCTAGTGCTATTTTTAAGAGTCAGCAATTACATTCTCCTTCTACATAATCATGAATTACATCATCAGCATTCTGCCCACTGCTGCATGAGAACGTTTTCTAACCTGGGTGATATAATAGCTGGTAGTAAAAGAAACTTCAAATCAAAAAAGGTTCAGAGGAGCTTAAAGATACGGCTAGTTAAAACATATTAAATTTCTACCTCTAACAGACTCGGTGCATATAGAATTCCAATTTAACTTTTAAAAATTATTAAGTTCAGTTTCATGTAAATTAATGTCACAATAAAACACAAGATGTCACCAACTGTAATTTCTGGGAGCTAATACTAAGTAGATGACTTCAAGGATTTCTAGTGAATTTTCTATTTTCTTCTGAGTTCATTTCTGAAAGATGTGTGCTTTCTAATTGGGTTTAGCATTTTACTGCCAAGCATTTTTTCTACTTTTTGCAGTTTGCAAATGTTTTATGATTTGTCTGTTAACATGATGACCTATAAAAATACCAATAATATGTTCTGTTAATGTAGCATGATAGTACAAATGAAAGCTGTTTCTTTGTATTGGAGTCGTACTTCTATTTCCTACTGAAGAATTTCATCTTATCCTTTTTCTAGCCTTATTTAAAGATATATATATTTGGAGGAAGACAAAAAAATATATTTTTATATTCAGTGACATTGTGTTGGTTTGTCTGATTTTCTCTTCAGTGTGCTGAATCTTTGTTCATGTTATACTAAAATGCACAGCCTGCTTAATATTTATGTTGCTCACAGTTAACTAAACTGAAAATGTGCCTTTAAGATTTTTCTTTTTTTGATAACTTTACTGGATTCAGTTGCTTCATTTTGAAGTACACAGTAAATTTAATCAATCTACCATCACTGCTTTGCAAATTGTAGTAATGAAATGGGGTTGAGTAATGAGGTGGGGTGGAGTGCACCATCAGCAAGTTTGCTGATGACACCAAGCTGTGGGGTATGGTTTGCACAAAAGAAGGATGGTATGCCACCCAGAGGGACCTAGACAGGCCTGAGCAGTGAACATCATGAGGTTCAACAAATCCAAGTGCAAGGTCTTGCACCTGAGTCGAGGCAACCCACGCTACCAACACAAAAAGGGGGATGAAAGGATTGAAAGCAGCCCTGCCAAAAATGATCTGAGGGTAATGGTGGATGGGAAGCTGGACATGAGCCAGCAATGTGCCCTCACAGCCCAGAAAGCCAACCGTATCCTGGTCTGCATCAAAAGATGTGTGACCAGCAGGTTGAGGGAGGTGATCCTGCACCTCTATTCTGTGCTGGTGAGGCCACACCTGGAGTACTGTGTCCAGATGTGGAGTCCTCAGTACAGCAGAGACAAAGACCTATTGGAGTGAGTCCAGGGGAGGGCCACAAAACTTGACTTTTTTAGAGCTGCTTCTTGCTTTTTTTTCTTTCCTAGTAGACTTTTGAATGATATTATTTATAAAGAAGTTGGACAAATTACATCTTAGCCAGTACCTCAACTATTACAACCATGATGTGGAAGCTCAGCTTTTGAAAGTGTGTTACTTTGTCTGCTGTATTCGTTCAGTATTTACTGACGTTAGCTGCTTTCATGTGAAATACACGAATATTCTCATTAGTGTGTTGTGAAGACTCTAGTTTACTACATTAAAATCAAATATACTATTTCTGGGTGGAATTGATTCCTGGTATGAGTTTTGTTAACACAAAAAAGCACCACTCTCTTTTGGATAATACTGATTATTTTTTTTTTTTTTTAGTTTCATTACTTTGAGTAAAATGTTTGTGAATACACCTCAGTTTCAGAGTTTCTGTGACTGTTTGATCTAATTGTATAGTGTGTTTTGTGCATACTGTCAATGAGCATACAACAACTGTCTCCTTTCTTCTTGCACTATATCTTTTGAAATCAAGTCTCCCAGGAGCAAAATCATAATGTGAATTTTGAAACCTGTGGCTTGTAAGTTTCCCTTTTCTAAATATTCAGATAAAACTTCTTTTAATAATACTTGTAAATGAGTTTATATTTTATTTGCTGTAATGTTAATGTGTTTGTATATATACACATCTCCCTCTGTACGCAGACCTGGTGAGATCACGCCTTGAGTTCTATTTTGAGTTTTGGTCTCCTCACTACAAGAAAGACATTGATACCCTGGAACATGTTCAGAGAAGGGCAAGGAAGCTGGTGAGGGGTCTGGAGCACAAGCCTAATGAGGAGCAGCTCAGGGAACTGGGATTATTTAGCCTGGAGAAGAGGAGAATCACTGCTGTCTACAGCTGCCTGAAAGGAGGTTCTGGTGAGGTGGGTGGTGGCTCTTCTCCCACATAACTAGCAATAGGGCTAGAAGGAAGGGCCTCAAGTTGCACCAGGGGAGATTGAGGTTGGATGTTCGGAAATACTACTTCTACAAAAGAGTGGTCAGGCATTGGAATGGGCTGCCCGAGGAGGTGGTGCAATCACCATCCCTGGAGGTGTTCAAGAAATGTTTGGATGTTGTACTGAGGAACATGGTTTAGTGAGGAAATATTGATGGTAGGTGGGTGGTTGGACTGGATGATCTTGGAGGTCTTTTCCAGCTGTGGTGATTCTATGATATAAAAACTATATGTATATATGCAAACATTACCACATCAACTTTTTTGTCATGTCTAGAGTGGCTCGGGAAGTGATATGAGAAAATTGTAAGAAAATAACCTGACATTTCTAAATCAAATAAAAAATCTGTTATCTTGTGGGATCCCATTCTTTTGTTGTTGTTGCTTCCTGTGGTGGTGCTTTTCTGATCTAGAAGCCTTCAAGCAAGTTAATATCCCGTGTTACTTGAAGGACATATCATTATTAATCAATGCTACATGACGTCCCTTATTTTTATTTAGCAGCCACAGAAGATTTCAGAAATTCAACTGCAGCTGCCTGGATAACTTGGAGTTATTTATCAATTTAGCACAAGTGTTCGCTCTGAAGTCCACTAAAATGGGAAATGGAATAGACAATGCACTTTCAATACTATAGGAAGGTACGAGCTAGTTTTCCCTGTGAATGCATTTAATTTTTTCCCCTCTAATACTGTGATCAGACACAATTTCTTTAGATTATATTCTAGATGTGTGATAGCAAGACAAAAGAAGATAGAAAGAACTTTATCAAGGCAGAATTTAAACTTTAAAAATAAGTCAATTTTTCTTTATTTATTTTCCTTTTTGATAAAAAACCGTCAGTGCCATTCAAGGAGAAACATGAGCTGCTCGATCCTAGTACAAAAGAAATAAATTGAAGAAATTAGATTTTTTGGTGAAGCCTAGGTGCTAGTAATGCCTGAGGCAATCAAGATTTCTGAAACAGAATTATGAGAATTAGCTGTCACATACAGCTAGACCATGTGCTTGCTTGTACCACATCCTGAACTTTTATTGTCTACATAATGGAATCAATTGAATGTTATCTAGGAATTGGTTGTGGTTCTTTATAAATGCAGGCTACTCGTGTTTTGTTAGCTGTGCAATAAATGGCACATTTTCTGCTATTACCATCTCAGTCTAATTATCTAGATGTAGCCTCAAAGGCATTTAGTTGAAAACAGTGGGGTTTATTTTGTTTGTTATTGTTTGTTTTGTATTTGTTTATTTTTGGTGGAGGGAGTGAAGTGGGAGTGGTGAACAGATGGTTCTTGGCACATCAAGGGCATTTGTCCATCTGAAGAGGAATGTGAGTTTTCTGGTAGGACAATGTGGAGTTTTTCTTGTATTCTTCAATGGAATACCTCATTTTCCTCTGCATTGCTGAGATATTATGGACACATCTATATTGTTTCTGCTGTGCATTTGTTAAAGAATAGATTGGGACAGTTTGACTTACAAACTTCTGAAATTCTGGTAAATATTTGCTAATGAAACTCTGCTTTGTGATCCCAGAGCACTGCATGCAAATGAAGTGTTAAAATCAGAAACATTTGAGAAGTAATTTGCAGCCAGAATATCAACTTTTTGGAATCACAACTAATCACAATTAGTTATATTTTTTTCCTCTAGAAATTTTCTGTTCAGTACATATTTCATTCCAGAAAGCATATTAGTAAGCTGCTTGCTGTGTATCTTCTAGCAAAATAAGAGTCAAACTTCTACTAAAAATGTTGCTTTTCCTTCATTGCCATGATAGTAGTGGGTGTGTTTTTAAGGAATCAAGCATAAGCATTTATGAATTTTGCCTAGTGTTAATATTTTTTTTCATTTGTTCTACTTTCTTCCTTTGTATGTTTTTTATGATAGAAAATTTTCTATGATTCCCAAGGAAAAAAAAATCTCTCATTCTGTTTTAAGCATGTTACAGACTATAGACTTTAAAAAACAAATACTTTGGGATAAATTAATAGTAAAAAAGTATGTCAGTCCATCACTGTTTTTTTCCATGCTTCACAGTCTGTGAAGGATACCATGGAGTTATTTCAATTTGCTCAGAACATCAGCCTCACCTGTACAGTTGCACAATGCGTGATGACCAAAATACGCAGCATTTTATGTAGGTCCAAAAGTAATGCTTCATGTTTATTTCCATAGAAACTATAATAGGTACAAAGAGTACACTAAAACTATTTGATAATGCAAATTCTCAGATTAAAAAATGCTATGCCACGTGCTTCTCTAATAGGTCATGTTAAAACTTTCTGCTCAGCAGACAGTCCCTAATCTTCCTGACAAGCTGTGGCACATAGTAGCTCTCACTAAATGTTACTGTAGTTTCTAATGGAGTTAGAGGAGAGGTAAAAAGAAATGATACACAACAAATTTGGATAAGTCTTTCTGCAAGTACAACAATAAGATTTTAAGGAGAAAATAGAAAGCGGATTCTCAAACACGCACATTGCCTTGCAAGGGGTATAGTGCATAAGAAATTGATTCATGGGCTTATGAGTTGTGTATCTACAGCATGTTGAGAGGGAGAGAAATGCTATTTTTTCTATCAACCTTGATATAAGTAGACTATGTGAGACTTTGTTTCCTCATCTCTCTTGCATACCATTACATGCCTTCATAGCTGCACTGTTAATTATAGATTTTATTATTAAATATTTTTACTCATAGACTGGCATGAGTTCATAGAGATTTTAAGATAATTAGCTGAATAGGTATATGATTCTTAAAAGTTGAATGCATAAATACTAATCAGGCGTCCAGTACTTCATTGAAATCTTCTGATGTAGATGATGAACATTAAGGGTAAGTATAAGAAACGATAGCTTAAGGTATTATGGCAGAAAATATGCAGTAGTCAGTTCATTATGCTAGATGAACATAGCTGTCACAGTCCAGAGGGTCTGAAACAATCTTGCCTTGAGAGTTGCATGAAAATTGTGCCCGGTTTAGAACTAGAACTTCTGATAGCTGAACATCTTCTGGTGTGTCATAGTTCCAGCAAATCCACAGAAGCATCCTGTAGCCTCTGCAGAAGTTTGATGTTTTTTTTTTTCTCTTGAATGCCAGTGACCTGAAATGGATCAGGTAAATTTACCTCTTAAATTCTATGTCCAAATATATATATCTTGGGAAAGAGCAAATGGGAGCTCTTCCATTTTGGAGGTAACATAATTTATTTCCAATTTATGCCATTTTATTATGTATGAAAAGCAAGAAAAATAACTTGAATCATGACTGACGTTTAGCTAGTTGTGATATTCTTTGAGTAACTACATATATCTGGCTGAGTTTTCTGAAGATAATAAAGTCTTTCAGTTGGGTTTATATCTATAATAAATATATGCAATGCCTCAGTGTTGGAACTGTGATCTAAATAGGCCGCTACGTGCATTACTTCAGCAAAATCTTAATTAAATAGTTAAAATAATATTTTTTAATTACTTGAAAAATTCCACTTTCAAAGGATTCATAAAAGAAAGACGGGTTTCTAAAAAAAAATGATTTTTTTCCTCTGAAATTTTTAACTCCTGAATTAAAGTAGTTTCTTATTTGTTTGAAGCATAAGCACCTGATGGTTTCATTTCACCTGTGTGCTTTTGAGGAAATGTTTTTAAAAACATAGCACTGATTACTAAAATGTTATCTAGATGCAGAAAATAATTAAGTACACAGTATAGAGAATAAATATAATACATGACACAAACATAGTACTAGTTGCTTGATAGAATTTACACTCCTTTTTCCTTTTTTGCCAATAATAAAAGAAAAGACAACGTTAGAAGTATTACTTTCATTTCTTTGGTAAAATCTAGTCAAGTAGCTTACTTTAAAACATTACTGTGCTTCTAAGTAAGTGGTTAGGGCTTTTTCATTATTTAAGAATGAATGTTAAGCCGATTAAGAGAAATAAAGCCGAATCATGATATTATCTTCCTTCTCTTCGTCCTCCCCCCTCACTTTTATAAGAAGTGAAGTTACCTCAGTTAGAGTAAGACAAGCTTATTGATATGAGAGGTTTATGTCATCACTGAATGTGAAATAACCCATATGATCTATATCTTCCTTCTGGATTTTGCTCAAGTGTTCATCCTTTTCAATCTTGTGTATTCTAGTGTGTACTTATCTATGTGGTAATAGAATCACAGAATGAAAGAATTTATTTTTTAAACATCCATATAGGGGGTGTAATGTATTTGGAGCAAGCGGGATTGGTCATTGTCAGAATTGTTTTTGTGCACTCAAATCAGGGAAATCTTCCATAAGAGCATTTTACAGTGTGTCTTTTGCTCCCAAACCCGTTGATAATTGTAGCAGCAAAATCCTCATTTTTTAAGCATAGATGATATTGGATAAGTAGTTCCAGATTACTTTTTCTCTGTAAATCTATAATCACTGTTAATATTTTTTAAAACCTTTAATACAAATAGAAACAAAACTGAAGTTGTAACTTAAATCTTAAGACAAAAGTTCTTTGCTATATTTACACTAAAATAAATTTATTCAACAGAAGGCATCTTAAATATTAAAATGTTTTTGTTTTTTTTTTCCTGCCATGTGTAGTGTGGTCATGAGATATGAGTTTAGGAAAATATAATTGGAATATGCACTAACTAAATAGCAATGTATAGCTGAAGTGTTGCAAGCTCTATTAGATCTGCTCTTTTATGTGGCCCAGTGCCTAAGGACTAAATTAGCAGATTTATTCTGTCATATTATTTAATATGCAAGGCACATGAGCTCATTAGTAGAGCTCAAAACTCTATCAAATTACCTTTAATAAACAACCTCAGAAATATTCTTCATCTCTCATACTTTGAAGATGCATCAGAGGGGAGAAAAGAAGAATACAGAGGTCTCAAAAGCTTTAGTTTTAATTAGTCCGAAGAGCAACCTTTATGTTGAAATGTTATTGGCTATCATGGCAATCTTATTAAATAAATTAATTTGAGTTATTTCCCATGACAAGCCTCTGATAAAGCAGCATGTTAAATATTTGTTGCCCATTGCACCTATTTCTGTTGTGGCTAAAATGTACAGGGAACAAAATAAGTCGCATTTTAACTTGACATATTCAGGTGAATTTAATGCTTTTTAAGAAGATTTTATGGCCTGCCAGTTTATAATGGAAACTTCTGTTTTTTTTCTTGTTCTTTATAACACAAACCTTTGTCTTTAATACAGTGTGTAATGAGATGATATACATGGCATCTGCAAACTTTATGCATAACTATGCTGTTCCTCTAGAATATTTTGCACAAGACAAAATGTTGAATTTGGACAATTTCTTGATGACACTAGATTTTCCTTACTTTATTGTTTTCTGTGAGCAAATGCAAGCCCTGGTGTTTCAGACGAAAATTCAAATTATTCTTATTCAAACTTCTCTTCCAAAAACTCTCTCTAATTGGTTCCATAATGCTTTAGCTAATTAATACAATTAAGATATTTTTTCAACCACATTTGCTTTGAATTTCTCTTGAATTCTCCTTTGTCCCCATCATACAGTAGACATCAGTATAGAAAACTCAAAACTTTCTGACCTGAGTCAGTATGTTCATATGGTGCACTAACATGCCTTACAGGCTCACCAAGTTGAACTTACTTTTCATGTGCTATTTTTTATAGTATTGCTTGTTGGTTTCTAAATTCAATTACAATAATATGTAATAGCCTCACCCTCCCCCACAAAAAAAGCATGCTGGACAGCATCATCAGAGGATGATGCCAGAGTGGCCAGGAAGGAGGTGGTTGTCCCCCTCTACAGTGCCCCTGTGAAGCTCCATCTGGAGTTCTGCATCCAGGCCTGGGTCCCCCAGCACAAAAAAGACATGGAGCTGTTGGAGCAGGTCCAGAAGAGCACCCTGAATATGGTTAGAGGGCTGGAGCACCTTTCCTATGAAGAAAGGTTGAGGAATGTGGGCTTGTTTAGCTTGGAGAAGAGAAAGCTCGAGGGAGACTTCATTGTGGCCTTCCAGCATTTGAAAGGAGCTTATAAACAGGAGGGAGACCAACTTTTTACATGATCTGATAGTGATAGGGCAAGGTGGAATGGTTTAAACTGAAAGAGATGAAATTTATATTAGACATTAGAGGAAAAATTTTCACTCAGAGAGTGGTGAGGAGCAGTACAAAACACTGTGTGCTTGAACTAGGGTTCTAGAATTTAATAAGACCCGTGAGCTTCTTAAGGTCAATACCAAGGCATCTCAAGTTAGGTTTCCCAGCACTGGACCACCCTGAAACAGTTACTTAATTTCTCCACACTTTTTTTCCTGTTAATAAACCAGTGTGATAAAAGCACTTTATGAGATGTTTAATCCATGCAAATTAACAGCAAAGTTTGTGGCTTAACCATCTGGTTCCTTTTGTTCTCCATTGGAAGTATCAGGGGAAGAAAATGACTATTGTGTCCCCTGTTGTCCCTCTGATTGCTTGTGGTGTGTTGTGTGACCTTCTCCACACTGCGCAAGCTGCATGATTTCTACAGTGATTTCCTACCATAATAACTTTCTGTAGGAAGATATGAACTATTGATGAGGAATTTCAATATATTTTTCTCTTTTTGTCTGATTCTTTTCTTCCCCCAAAGCCCATAGTTTTGCTGCTGAACTTGATGGAATTGAGGTTAACTTCATCATCAATGAAGTTACTATACTTTTAAAATAATTTAAGATGCAACATATGAGTTCTAGTTGGGATGCTGAGACAGTTATTCATGTATATATATTTGATTAGGAAGAGAGGTTAGAACTGCAACAGGAACATGAAGGCATAATTTTAGGATTTGTAATGCTTTTTCTTTTCTACAGTTGTCTGCTGTCTGTGGTAAATATAATCAGGCTACAGAATTTAACTAGTAAAATTATAAAAGACCCCAAATTTATACATCTATTTCTTGCGTAGTTCATATTCTTGCTTTTGTGCTTATCCTGTAGGATTGTCACAGTCTGTATTCTCTGATCTTGAGAGCAAAAAAAAAAACTTCAGAAATGTTTTGAGATGCTTCTGTACAATTTTTGAAGCAGCTTCTTATTGTCCTTACTCATTCATTGAAATAATCTCCTGACACTTCAATCTCTTTCTCTGCTTCACCTCCTTCTTTATTTTCTCTGTAAGTGTAAATCTAATACCCACTAATTTAAGGACCTGCTACCTTGAGAGATGCTGGCAACACTGCAGCACATATGAAATCCTATGATGACAAGGCAGCGACTGCTGGGACAATAGGAGAAGGCAGTGGGGAAAATCAAGGGAAATACTTAAAAGGAATCAAGGAGTTATCTTTTAAGGAGTTGACAAGACCAGCTGCCCAGCTGAAGTGCCTCTACACCAACACACGCAGCTTGGGAAGCAAACAGGAGGAGCTGGAAGCTACTGTGCTACTAGAAAACCACAATATAGTTGCCATCACTGAAACCTAGTTGGATGATTCCCATGACTGGAGTGTGGCTACAAGCTGTTCAGAAAGGACAGGCAAAGGAAGAGGGGAGAGAGCGTTGCTGTCTACATCAGGAAAGGAACAGAATGTGAAGAGCTGTCCATAAAGTGTAGTCATGAGCAAGCTGAAAGCCTATGGGTAACAGAGACCAAGGCAGCAAAGGGAGCCTTGTAATCAGTGTCTACTACAGGCCACCTGATCAAGTGGAGCCTGTCAATGAGTAATTCCTGCCTCCAGCTACAGGAGGCATTGCGATCGCAAGTGCTCATCTGTCTGGAGGACTTCAACCACTCCAACATCTGCTGGAAAAATAGCATGGCAAGCTGTAGGCAATCCAGGTGGCTCCTGGAATGCACTGAGGACTACAAGTAATAGACAGCCCCACCACAGGGGATGCAATACTGGACCTGTTGCTCACCAATGTGAATGAACTGATTGGTGACATCAGGATTGGAGGCTGTCTGGGCTCTAGTGACCATGTTACGGTTGAGTTCACACTCTGGAATTATATGAGACAGGTAAAGAGTAAAATTAGGATGCTAATTTTTAGGAAAGCTAAATTCTGGCTCTTCAGGGCGTTAGTCAATAAAACACCCAGGGAAATTGTCCTCATGGGCAGGGGTGCGGAGCAGAGCTGGCAGATCTTTAAGGAGGCTTTCTTCAGGGCACAAGAGCTCTCCATCCCCAGGTGTAGCAAGTCAGGAAAAGGAAGGCAAGAGATGAGCATGGCTGAACCAGGACCTGCTGATCAAACTAAAGAGCAAGAAGAAAATGCACAGGCAGTGGGACAGGTACTATGGGAAGACTACAAGGAATCTGTGTAGTGGAATTCCAAGGTCACAGCCTGAACCAATGGGTGAGCTATGTGAAATTGTGAGTGCCTGCAGCAGGCGGGGGGGGGGGGGGGGGGGGGGGGGGGGGGGGGGTGGTTAGAGCCCCCCTTCTGACTCTGCGATACTTCCTGTGCAATCTGAGTCTGCACAGGTCCCCCTTTTCCCCCACCCTTCTCCTCCAGCAGTGGGACAGTACAAACGGGGGAGGGTCACATTTGTGCTACAAATCTGCTAGGCTGTGTAGGGATAGGGTCAGGGAAGCCAAGGCCCCAGCTTGAATTAACATGGCAAGAGGTGCCAAGAAGAACAAGAAAGGCTTCTACAGGTACCTCAACTGGAAGAGGAAAGTCCAGGAGGTCATACCCCCCCTGCCAGTGAGTGATGCAGGCAAGATGGTAATAACAGACAAGAAGGATGAGGTATTTAACAACTTTTTTCCCTTGGTCTTCTCTGGTAACTGGTTATCACACAGCCCTCAAATGTTTGGTTTGGTAGGAGGGGATTGGGGAAGCAACATCCCTCCCACTGTAAGTGAAAATCAGGCTCGTGACCACCTGAGGAACCTCAACATCCACATATCTATGAATCCTGATGAGATGCATCCTAGAGTCCTGAGGGAATTGACTGATGTAATCATCAAACCATTCTCTACAATATTTAAAAATTTGTGGAAATCAGGTGAAGTCCCTGGTGACTCGAAAAAAGGCAACATTACACCCATTTTTAAGAAGGGTAAAAGGATGACTCCAGGAACTACCAACCTGTCAGTCTCACCTCTGTGCCGGGAAAGATCATGGAACAGATTCTTCAAGAAGCTATGCTAAGGAATATGGAAGGCAGGGAGGTGATATGGGAGAGGTGATATGTGGCTTCACCAAGGGCAAATCCTGCTTGACCAACCTAGTGGCTTTCTATGATGGTGTCGCTACATCAATGGACAAGGGAGGAGCCACTGATGTCATCTATCTGGACTTCACTAAGGCCTTTGACAAAGTACCCCATAACGTCCTTCTCTCCAAATTGGAAATATATGGATTTGATGGATGGACTGTTTGATGGACGAAGAACTGGCTGCAGTATCAAGTCCAGAGAGTGGTCAATGGCTCAGTGTCTGGATGGAGATCAGTGATGAGTGGTGTCCCACAGGTGCCAGTGGGACTCTTTAATATCTTCATCAATGACAGGGGGGTCGGGTGCATCTTCAGCGAGTTTGCTGATGACACCAAAGTGTGGGGTGTAGTTGACACACCAGAGGGATGGGATGCCATCCAGAGGGACCTAGACAGGCTTGAGCAGTTGGATATAAGGAAAAAGTATTTTACAGTGAGGGTGGTGAGGCCCTGGAACAGGTTGCCCAGAGATGTAGTTGATGCCTCATCCCTGTAAACTTTCAAAACAAGGTTGCATCAGGCCCTGGGAAACCTGATCTAGCTGTGCATATCCCTTTTCATTGCAGGGGAGTTGGGCTGAAATACAAATAGGTTCTGAGAATTTGGCACTATTGTTAACTAAATTTGAATGTTTGGGTAGATAGCTTAATTATAAGAATAATTTTATTCTGAGAACTTGACAGTAGAGAAGAAATGTGAAAATGGGAGTGAATAATATAGACCCAAAGAAAACTCTGAAAGGGTAGCAAGTGCAAAAAATTCTATTACTATGCAGCTAATGATATAGGTTGACTATTTTTGGAGAGAAACAACAGGCAAGGAAAGTACTAAAGCAGACAGAGAAAGTTTGAAACTAACAATTAGACTGTCCACCAAGGAAAGGAAAACTGTATTAGGTGACCAGCTAGTTATGCCTTTTGTGATAGGCATTTGGCTGCTGGAATATGCATTCAAATTATCTTACTCTCCATTGTAGAGAGTCACACCAGTACAAAACTGAAGGCGTGTTTCTAAAGAATGTTACACAAAACTTAAATAATTAACAGCTTTAACAACTGGGTTCAGTCAATGCCTTCTTTACATCTGGTTTTAAAAGTCAGACCAGTTATCCTCAGGGTACTTTACCCCCTGGCCTGGAAGTCTCAAATGGGGAGCAGAATAAACCCCCCATGATTCAGATGGACCTACTAATCTGACTGGACTGACACAAGTCCATGGGGCCAGATGGGATCCACCCAAGGGGTGCTAAGGGAGCTGGCAGAGATAATAGCTAAGCCACTTTCAATCATCTATCAGCGTTCCAGGTCAACCTGAGAGGTCCCAGAGGATTGGAGGCTTGTCAGTGTGTCTCCCACCTACAAGAAGGATCATAAGGATTCAGGGAACTACAGGCTCATCAGCCTGACCTTGGTGCCAGGTTAGGTTATGGAGGAGACCATCTTCAGGGAGATCACATGGCATGTGTGGGAAAACCAAGGGTCAGGCCTAGCCAGCGTGGGTTCATGAAAGGCAAGTACTGCCTGACCAACCTGATCTCTTTCTGTGATTGAGTGACCAACCTGGTGGATGAGGGGAAGGCTGTTGATGAAGTCTAATTAGACTTCAGCAAAGCCTTTGAGGCTATCTCCCACACTATTCTCCTGGAGAAGGTGGCAGCCCAAGGCTTGCACAAAAACACTCTTTGCTGGGTAGAAAACTGTCTAAATGACCAGGCCTAGAGAGTGGTGGTGAAATGGAGTTAAATCCAGCTAGTGAACAGTCGCAAGTGGTGTTCTGGAGGGGTTGGTATTGGGGTTTGTTCTGTTCCATATCTTTATTGATGATCTGGATGAGGGCATTGACTGGACCCTCAGTAAGTTTGCACGTGACACCAAGTTGACAGGAAATGTTTATCTGCCTGGGGTAGGAAGGCCCTACAGAGGGATCTGGACAGGCTGTATAGCTGGGCTGAGGCCAAAGGGATGGTGTTCAACAAGACCAAGTGCTGGGTGCTTCACTTCAGCCACAACAACCCCAGGCAATGCTACAGGCTTGGGGCAGAGAAGCTGGAAGACTGTGTGGAAGAAAGGGACTTTTGGGTACTGGTCAATGCTCAGCTGAATATGAGCCAGCAGTGTGCCCAGGTGGCCAAGAAGGCCAATGGCAACCTGGCTTGTATCAGAAATAGCATAGCCAGCAGGAGCAGAGAGGTGATAAACTCTCTGTACTCAGCCCTGGTGAGTTCTACATTCAGTTTTGGGTCCCTCACTACAAGAAAGACATTGAGGCCCAGGAGCATGTTCAGAGAAGGGCAATGAAGCTCGTGAGGAGTCTGGAGCATGAGCCTTATGAGGAGCGGCTGAGGGAACTGGGATTATTTAGTCTGCAGAAGTGGAGGCTCAGGGGAGACCTGATTGCTCTCTACAACTGCCTGAAAGGAGATTGCAGTGAGGTGGGAGTCAGCCTCTTCTCCCGTGTAATTAGTGATAGGACTAGAGGGAATGGCCTCAAGTTGCGCCAGGGAAGACTCAGGTTGGACTTCAGAAAAAACTTATCTGAAAGAGTGGTCAGGTGCTGGAACAGGCTGCCCAGAAAGATGATGCAATCACCATCTCTGGAGGTGTTCAAGAAACATTTAGACGTTGTCCCTTTAGATGATGTTTAGACGATGTTTAGACGATGAGGGACATGATTTAGCGGGAAATATTGGTGATAGGTGGACAGTTGGACTGGATGATCTTGGAGTTCTTTTCCAGCCTTGGTAATTCTATGGTTCTGTGACTATAATTGTTGTATTGTTTGGGGTTTTTTTCTGATCCATTTCCCCATCAGTTGTTTTGGAACTTGCAGATTCAGAATTTCCATCCTCCTCGATCTGCAGAAGATAAAGCTGTTCTATTTTTCTCCAGTATTGCCCTACTCTCTTACATACTTCCTGTTCTCATAAGAATGAGATTTCTATGAAATAGAAGGTTTACATAAGACAAAACTCTTCTGAACCTCTCTTCTGCTATTTGGAAAAATACTGGCCTTGCATCTTGACCACTGAGCTGTGTAGGCTATGGCGTCATATCAGGAAATCCTTCTAATTGAATTTTTCAGAGCATTGATGTTGAAAGTGAGCAGTGATTTTGAGCCTTTGAGTAGCAGCTACAACACTTGCAATTTCTCTACATCTATTTAAACACATTCTTAGTATTTTAGAACATTGAGAAAACCTTCTAATTACTGCCTCTCCTCCAAAAGCAATATAATGTCACCAGCATGTGATAATGCTATTAATAAACCATGGTATTTTCAATACACAAGCCGAAATCTTTCAAGCCTAAATGTAGCAAGGATATAAGGATATTGAGTATTTTTAGTTCGTTTACAAATCTATATGTAGTTTCCCTTAAATATATATATATATATATATATATATATTGGTGTTCTATTGGTAAATTTGCATTGCAAAACACTTGAATTTAGTACAGCCAAAGAAAAAAAAATAACAAGCTAAGTAAAATATTACAGTTAATTCCTTCCTTTATCAGCCATCTTACTTGTTCTGCAAGTACATCATCTTATTAAGAACGAAATCTTGGAGGGCTGAAGATGTCAAGCTTTGTTAAATAAAGATGTTTTATATAGCAGGTTTCCATCCAAGATAATACCTTGGAAATCTGTGGTAAAAGAAAGGCTTTCCAGTCAAATCCATCACAAGGCTGGCATGTGCCAGTTTTGCTTGACAACTGAACAAGAATGAAGAAAGTAAAGCACACTGAGGCTCTGACTACTTTTAGATTCAGCTCTAAAGTTTCTTTTTAGCAGATCAGAGCCTCACAGTTGGATTAAACCTTTTAACTCCTCCAATTCTCTTCAGAAATTAGAGATCACAGGTAACTGATTACAAAGCAACAGATAATTTCACATTTCTTCTGCATTGAGTCACAATACTAGATTGCCTTATAACTGCTGTATTTTCCTATGCAATGCATTTTGGAAGATTCAGCTAAAGCCTGCTAACTTGATGCTCTTCAGTGTTCTGAATAGACAGGTTCCTATGCAGAGTTAACGTTAATATGTTGATATTCTTCTAATAAACTTGGTATATTTTCTTAAGCAGCAACATGTACTCTAAACTTTAAAACAAGGTTTATGACTCTGGAGACTTCATGCATGCACTGTTGTGCTGTCAATGGCATGAGAGAATTCAGGTTCCTGCTCTTCGGTGTGGTGCTACTGTTGGGAGCATCCTGATGACTCCTGTCTGTGTAGTGGAATATTTATAATTTGTCACTTTAATCTTCTCTGTAGTAAATACATATATTTACTACATTGAGAGAAAGGACCTGGGGGTGTTGACTGATGGATGCTTAGCTGAACATGGGCCAACAGTGTGCCCAGATAGCCAAGAAGGCTGATGACATCCTGGTTTGTATCAGAAATAGTGTTGCCAGCAGGAGCAGGGAGGTGATCATCTGCCTGTACTCAGTTCTGGTGAGGCCACACCTAGAGTATTGTGTTCGGTTTTGGACCCCTCACTAGGAAAGACATCAAGGCCCTGGAACACATCCAGAGAATGACAATGAAACTGGTGAGGGGTCTGGAGCACAGTCTTGTGGGGAGCAGTGAGAGAATTGGGATTATTTAGTTTGGAGAAGGGAAGGCTCAGGGGAGACCTTATCACTCTACAGTGACCTGGAAAGTTGTGATGAAGTGGAGGTGCAGTGGAAATGCTGAGTCACAGCTTGAAACAGTGATTGAGCACCTGGTAGGAAGGCAGGACCAACCCAGGGGAGCTCAGGTCAAGCAGTGCAGCTGAATGACCGGAACGGGTGGAGCCAGGATCCATCCCATCCCAGACCTTATTTAAGGGTTGGCAGTGGAGGCAAGTGTATCTTGCTGCATACCTGTTGCCTTCTGAAGGCAAGTAGCTTCTTTCCTTTATTTCTGTGCTCGTTACTGTTGCATTTGAGCAAATCCTCACTTGCTGCAGCCTAGAACCTTGCTGCTCTGCTGTCATTGCTGTACTTTCCGTTGCGTTCCAGGAGGTCAGCCTTTCCTCCCAGGTAAAAGTGATATGACAAGAGGAAATAGACTCATGCTGTGCTAGGGAAGGTTCGGGCTGGATATTAAGAAGATTTTTTTCTCAGTAAGAGTCGTCAGGTACTGGAACAGGCTGCCTAGGTAAGTGGTGGAGTCACTGTTTCTGGAGATGTTTAAAGAAAGGGTAGATGTGAGACATGAGCCAGTGGGCAACAATGGTGGTAGGTGGATGGTTGCAGCAGATGACAGAGGTTTTTTCCAACCTTTATGATTCTATGATAATTACACAAACTCATTGCATGGATCAATTGGTATTTTTTTACTTATTTCACTTTTGCTAAAGTGTCTATGTGCATATCAACAATGAGGAAAACAGAGCTCGTTTATAAAGAAATAGTAGTGTTTCATCCCTGCTAGATCTGGTGAATGAAACATGTTTACTAATTAAGTCTTCTTTATTAACATTGGATTGCTTTATGCAGCAATCCTTATCACTCTGGACAGCAATTCTTCAACGGTTTGTGTCCAGTCATTCCTATCCTTTCTGCTTATCTTGACAATTATCCTTTTCTTGAAGGACTGCGTGGCAAACCCCTTTATTTGTGGTAAATCTGAATAAGTGATCGTTCTTCTCCTGCTTTTAATTCAGTTCTTTCATTTTTTCTCTCCACAACAGCTCGGGGATTCGGTTCTGTGGTGGGAACTTAGATTTATGACATAGGAACAAGTGCGAAGGGAATCCCAGAGTAAGTGAGAAACAAAGCTGGAACATCTGACTTCTAATACAGCAAGGAGACAAATCCTCTTTTGCTGCCCTTTCAGCCCTACTTGAAAAGTGGACCAAGTGTAGTACCCACAGCAGGTTGTGGACCATCTGTGGAAGACGGGGCTGAGGACAGCCCTTTACTAGGTAAAAAAATTAAAGAATGACAATTTAAACTGAATAAGTTGTTGATAGTAGTTCCCAGGTGGTTTAAGTTAATAGAGTAACAGCTTAATTAAAACATTTCCTATATCTTGATTTTCTTCCTGCATGTTTGGGACAGGTCTTCTGGGAATTGCATGTGGGGAAATTTGGCTGGAAACACTTTTTTCTGTGATTATGCAGTGATTTCATTGTAATGATGTTGCTAAAACATTGACTCATGGGGGGGAAAAAAAAAAAACCACCTGAATTCTGACTAGAATACTTCCCAGTTCTGCAATTCTGGAGCTTTTTTTTTTTTTTCTGCAATATTATAGCCTTCCTATGAGAAGGCAAATGAGGAGAGGTTGATCTGATTCTGAGATGAGGGGGTCATTTATCTGTTGGTTACATAATCTGCCCTGACATACACTTCGTCTTCCACACTAGTTGATACTTCTGTAGTTTAGCTTTTTTCTTGTGATATTTTCATTGTTAGGAAACAGAAGAAAAAGGTATACAAATGCAATAGCTGTAGTGTTCTTTTCTTAAGTCTTTGTCTTAAGATTATTCTTAATTAATTCAATCCTCTACATCTTTGTCTATGTCAAGTCTTTCAAGAGATGTGAAAAAAATATGATAGAACAGGATTTAATTGGATCCTCAACTATTCTTCTTTTAAAGGGAAGATTTACTTTATTAAAGTATTTTTATTATATTATTCAATATTTTTATTATTCAATAATAAAAACAAAGCTGAGGTGACTAGTGCTACATCAACTTCCACATGAACTTTGTTTTCCAGGTGAAGGAAAACAAATTGCAGCAACAGAGAAAAATTATACCATGTATATAAATTCTGCCATTTTCAGCAAGATACTTCATCTTTAACAATGGAGATAGATGTATTTTTCCCCTCAGATTCTACCACTTTTGCTACAAGTTTTCACGCTGCACTGACATTTAATTTTCACAGAGCATCATTTTTTTTCTGGTCAACCTCTTAATCTGAAGAAGAGAAAATGCGGGGGAAAGAAGGTGCGGTGCAACAAGTTATCCTGTGTTACACAGGAAATTCCTGTGCTTTCATCTAATTCTGTTAGTAGGAAACAGGAAGATTGGAAACAAGACTGAATGGACTTTCCTTAGTTAATAAGATGTCACACTGATATTTTCCTGTTAGTTCTCTACTGCGTAGGTTCTTCTGGGTAGATCTGATAAACTTAAGATGAAAGTACAGATACTGGGGAAGTTAGGTACGTGCACATGCATGTGCACACCACACAAGGTAACTCAGTTTTTTGCTTGTGTACACTTATGCATAATGAAGTTTTCTATACAATTCCAAGTACTAAGGTTGTCCTTTTAACCTGAAGAGCTTTGCTACTTCTAATAAAATCTATTATCGACGCAGTTAACTGTGAGCAGAATGAAAGACCATGTTTCTGCTGTTGCTAGCTACTTAACCAGTGTAGATAAATAGCTTTAGCAGTTTGAACTATTTGTAACAGCTTGAGCAGCATTGTTGTATCCTCAACTCTGTAACTAATGACAATTTGTATGAGTATGTCTACTTATTCTTCAGTTCTGGTGTTGAACATGGATATACACCTAGATAGGAAAAAAAAGGTCATCCCACAATAACCCCAATTCAAAGTAGTGATACAGATTTTCCACAAAAACAGCTTTCTTGAAAAATCTCTACCTTCCATGCTCTCTCAAAAGGCAAAATGCATCAAAACAAATATGTTTTCATTCAAAGTGACACACTAGTAATTCAGATAGGCTCCAGTAGGACTATTTACTTGTCATGTTCTGTCTTTAGTCCTTAATGCTGCAGACCAGCATGGAACCACCACTGAAAATAACTAGATTCTATGGCAAGATTTTATTATAATAAAAAGAAAATTGAATGATTGCATAAACACCCTATTTTGAAAACAAATATTTGCATTTTAGACCAATTTTTCTGATGGTATAAGGCTGTTTTTCTGTAAGCTAAGGAAAAAATATCATACTGGAATTTACTTTAGTGATTAAAAAAAAAAAACAACAACAACAAAATGAAAGAGTCTATGGTTCTATATTCCAACCCGATCTTTCAGTTCTAATGGAATTAATTTCCCCTCTTCTTGCACCTTCTTCACATTTCTTGCACCACTGCACAAGCATTTGAGAAAACTAATAATGTAAAAGAACATGATGCCAACTACAAACTCAGTACTGTTTAGCTTGTTGCTGGATTAAGCCATCCACCTTTGAATAGATAAATTCATCAAATTGATTTCTTAACAATCCTTCACCTTTTCGTTGACATTCTGCTCTACTCAGAGCTCAAACACTTCTTCATCTGACATGTCTGATGTCCTCAAACAAAGTTTTGCAATCTTTGAGACAGGCCAAAGAATGGTTCTCTAGTCTCAGTCTGAAAACTTACATGTATTTTAACAAACTCTTAATGACATAATCCCTTTTGAAGATGTATGCAGCAAGTTTTCTGTATTTAAAAAAAAAAACCAAAGATAACTAGAGATAATTTTTTGTTGTTGTTTTTCTTCACTCTTGCCTTCCATTTTACTTTTGCCTTACTGTCATAGGAAATAGAATAGACTAGATAGAATACTAACTGATTACTTTCATTCAAGTTATGGGCAAGTAGCTCCTTACAAATCTTGAATTCCTCACTCATTCACCATTAAAATAAGGAGTTCAGATCTGGTATTTAAATTTTTACCCTGTGCTATGGAAAGTGCAGGAAAATTTTAGTCTGAGAGGCTTAAAGTACTCCTGAAGGCCCTAGTGAGAGTGGCCAGATATATACTTATAGTTTTCTCCTTACCCTTGCAATGACAAATTTGATCTTGGCTGTGCTTTAAGAACCATGGGCATCATGCTTCTCCTTTAATGTGACATGGTAAAGAATAGACCCATAAACTGATTATCAGGGATGCCACTGTTGGCTGTGTTGCACTCTGTGGATGGCTGGGCTGTGATTCTGATTCTCTTGTTGTATAAAAATAGTGCATAAAACTTTGTCAGAGGTGTCTGGCTTCCATCAGCTCTGAACATTTCTGAACATCCTCTCTTTTTCTGGATGTGCCTCTGTATCTCTCATCCATTTATCTTTTGCTTGTGGGTTTCTGTAATAGCTGGAAAGAAATTATGACCAATCAGTTGTCTACTTTCTCTTTCATGGCCTAAAGAGAGTACACTTGTATATCTTGCACAATAAGAGACACAAAGCCACAGAGTACACCAGTCATTTTTGCTAAGGTAACTTAATAAAACAAAATAATTGAAAATCTTTTTTTTTCCCCTCAATCTGAAGAGATCAACCTAATCTCTGCTTTAGTTCTTAGTGAGGCTTGGAGATGGTCCATGATTTTACATATTATCTTTTTGTGAATAGGACACCTGTTCTTAATTTTGATATGTTAAGGTGATGGAGGTCTCAAATGGGAGTATATGTTCAGTAAGATGTTGCATTTTATGCTGCTTATATGTCTGGTTTAGAGGACAGCTAAAACAAATGCTAATTAACTTTCTCAATTTTTCAGTTGGCAAAAATTCTTTGCTTTGTGGCTATTTCAAGAAAGTGTTTTCTCAAAATGGATTGAAAAGTTTCTATCATCCTCTATCCTTGCAAGGTACTGCTGTCTTGTAAGTGTGTATTGTCAGTAGTAGGAATAGCAAATAGGAAGTTTTTTATTTTGTGCATTTAATACCAAAACACAATGCTTCAAATGAAATAACTTGTATGTTGCCACTCTCCACACATATTCCGCATTTTATAAAGCATAATGACATTGGACATTATCATAGATGACTGTTTAACAATACAGGTAGTGTAGGAGTGGTGTATGTTGATGGTGAGAGTGCCACAAAAACCAATTTGAGGATATGGTTGGAAGGAGATCTGGCATGAATATCCATGAAATTTGATGTGGCTTTCTTGATTGACAAAAATAAAAATGCTCTAGCCCATGTCATCAAAAGGAACAAGTACATTCCTTTTCATGGGCAATTTTTATTAGCTTTATGACGTATGCCATCTGTGTGGTTCAGCAGTATATGTTTCTATAGCAACAAAATACATAATTTTTTTGTATGAAGCCCTTGCACTAGAGTCTTAGACTACCTTTGGATATAAAGCTTTCAGAGACCATTAGTTGCATTTTTTTCTTTGAGAGGTCTCATGCGAACATGCTGTTTCTGCACTTGCAGAATGAGATTTCTAGGAAAGTGACTGCTGGTTATTTCCAGGTTGTTACTGCTGTCTACACAAGTCAATACTGCTTTACTGAGTGAAAAGGGAGTACCATTAGAATAAAGATATTCCTGGAAACTGGCAGCAAAAAAGAAAGATTAAGGAATCTGTGTGCTTACTGCCCCATTGGGCAGTAGACATAATGACAACACTGAAAATACTGAATGTCGCTGCTAAGGATTCTTCCAGTAATGTAACTCCCATGTATCCATGTATACACTTCCTGTGTATCTCACCTTAATGGGATGTCTTCAAGCATGCTGAGAAGCTGGCTGACATCATTGCACGGCTTCTTTCTATCATTTTTAAAAGATGATGGCAAGCGAGAAGATTCTTGTTCCCAAAAATTGATCAATCTCCCACTCATCTTCAAAAAAGTATGCTACAAGAGTCATGTCCATATGAAGGACAAGGTGACTGGAATCTGTCAGCACAGACTTAACAACAAAGGCAAGTTGTAGTTGACCATACTAAGACAAGACTAATCTTGTCTTATATGACAAGATTATTATTTGAATGGACAAAGGGAGATCAGTCAGTATTTTTTAGCTTGACTTCAGCATGGATTTTGACATACTTTCCCAGTGCATCTTGATAGTTCAATTGTTGAGCTACAAATTATTTAAGCTGATGGCTGTATAGATGACAGGTGGCCATAAATTTGAGTGGACTGGTGGGCTCAATAAATTATAATCAACGGGGCAAATTCCAGCTGGCAGTCAGTTTCTACTACTGTATCTTTGACACATTCTGGGGTCAGTCACATTTAATATTTTCATTAATCATCTGGATAATGAGACCAAATACATATATATGATGAACCCCAAATTGAAGGCAACACTCAATATATTGGAGGGCAAGGTTTTATCATCATGATAGAACCAAGTTTCAGGTTATATCCATTGATCTTTTGAGGGACAGACCAGAACACATAGAACATAGCGCTGGGTAATGCATTCTGGGTTGTCTGTTCAGAAGAAAATAAGGCAGTGGCAAGGCATTCATGCAGGTGACTCACAAATGGGACTAGAAGACTTTCTTGACTCTGCAAAGGCTTTTGAAATTAAGAATTTACTAAGTTTTCTAAGAATTCTATGAAGTCCAGTTGTGTTTCACAGAAGACTTGAAGAGAAATTCACAGTGCTCTCAAAGTTAATGGAAAGGCTAGGGGTAACTAAGGCTAAGCTAGTTAAGCATAGGTTAACAGGGTTAGGTAGGGAAAGGAAGTTAGAAAGCATAGCATGGTAGAGTAAAATATGGGAATTGTGAACAGGCTTATCCAACAGAGGTTTAGTCATATCTTTGTAAGGTAGATAAGATCTTTATTTTTTTTTTCTGCTCTTCAATCCACAACCTGATTCAGAACATCCACACATAGTCTACTCTTCCCTGGAGGTATAAGTGAAGAGGAATGTTTGGAGGCTGCAACAGAACACATTTATTCCTTTTCCTTTATGGCAGCATTCTGCAAAACGGGATTTTTTATTTATTTATTTATTGCCTTTCTACCTGCCATTCTGTCAATATACCTTTATTAATATTACTGTCAATAAGTAAGAGAAAAAATGATAGTTTTGGTAGAAACAGGGAATATTTTAAAGCCAAATCTATCTTCTGTTTGCTGCTCCTGGAGAATAATTTGCTGAACAAAGACAACCTAACTCATTATAATTACTCTGAAGCAACATGCTTTAGGGGGGCTCCAGGGAAAGCTGAAAGATGAACGGTACATGGATATGTAAGAAATCACAAGAAAAACGTAGTTCTGGCCACCAATTAATGCAGACTAATTGATTATGCTTTAGTTGACCTTAATTACCCATTAGAGAGTGTCAAATGGAAAGTCAATAGGAATGACAAAATGTAAAAGTGCATGTTGCCATAAATCAGGTGCATTAGTGACATCTGTTGAGAGTTAAAAATGCTTCTCCAGAAAAATGTTCAAGATTTTAGTGCTTTCCTCTCAGAATCTTCTTACACTATAATGCCAGACTCATGAAGAAAAGGTGACTCTGGCAGGGAGAAAGAGTATACCTTAAAAGATTATTAAAAACAATGTTTTTCTTTAAATAATTGGTTTGATCTCATGGGAGTGCTTTTTGAAGAGGTTTCCCAAAATGGACAATGATACATGGAAGATGTGGTTGGTGGTGCTTCACAGACATGTGGTGGTTAGTATCAAACTGAGTGCAATCCAATTTTGTTGATTCAGTTTAGCTGTAATGTTCTGAAGTTTTTGTTGTTCTCGCACATAGGAACAATATCCTAAACCAGGAGAATCTAAGGACGTAATACATTGCATTATGTATAGAAAAGAACTTTCTTATGTTTTATAACATGCTCTGTGGGTGTTGTTTCATCCAAGTTCACATCTCTGGAAAGAAGGAGAGAGTTTCTGATGAACTCATTAGACCAAAGTATATTAAGTAACATACTGTGTTCTGGGCTGCATTAAAAAAGGGGTGGCCAGCAGGGAGAGAGAGGTGATTGTCCCCCTCTACCCAGCTCTTGTGAGGCCCCATCTGGAGTACTGCATTGAGGCCTGGGGCCCCCAGTACAGGAAGGACGTGGAGCTCTTGGAGCGGGTCCAGAGGAGGGCCATGAAGATGATGAGAGGGCTGGAGCACCTCTCCTATGAGGAGAGGCTGAGGGAACTGGGATTNTCTTTCCACAAATGAAAGAAAGAAAACTCTTCAAGGATAAAGTATTAGTTATTGTATGTGAAAACAATTTCAAATTAGAAAAGGAAAGTGTTTGACTCCATACTGCTGTGTGTGTCTGATTTGAATCACTCGCAGCTTGTAGTATTATACCCTCTTAAAATGTTATATTGCATAATATCTATGTGGAAAGTATAAAAACCTTTCTCACCAGTAAGCAAATGCATATGGTCTGAAAATTAATCCCTCACCACTAGAATACATAAATAGAGAGCAAGATTTGTTAGTAGGCTCCAGCTGCTTTGTGCTTGACAGACAGTGCAAAATAACTGTAGACTCAGATTAAATGTTCAGCTAAAGTGGGTTTAAGGCTGCTTTCCATTACCAAAGCAGTGGAAAGCAACTGGAGGGGGCTCATGAATCTGTCCCATTCTGGAACCTGACGCCACATCCTGTGTTGTACAATAATACTAATAGTCTAGCTAGGATACTTTAATACTTTCCAGTTGCTAACTGCTAGAATAACCTTGTGTGCTGGAAACCTATCATTATATGGATGCTAGGTGGAAGAATAAAGAGATTGTTCATAGCATGAAGTATCTAACACACAATTTTTTCACATGGTGGAAATGCATGTTCTGGGGAAATCTATATTAGCAATTTAATGTAGTTCTAATAATAATCAAGTCCTAGCATAAATATGCACAGCTATATTGGATTCTGGGAATTGGGAAGTTCATTATTTTGCCAGTGCTGACTTGTCCTGATGTATTTTAAAATTAACTCAGAATTTGCAAGGCCATTTTGTAGTTTACAACTCATATATCAACATTTTTTATGATTTTAGTTTTTATATCATACTATGTGTGTCTCTAATATTTGTAATTCTGTTCCAAAGGCTTCACTCTTTGCAGACCATTTTCCATAGAATCATAGAAGATCATCTATTTCCATGCCATAGGCTGAGATACTCCCCACTAGACCAGGTTGCTCAAAGCCCCCTCCAGCCTGGTCTCAAGCACTTCCAGAGACAGAGAATCCACCACTTCTTTGAGCAATCTGTTCCAGAGCCTCACTTTTATAGTGAACATTTTTTCCTTTACCTAATTTAAACCTACCTTTTTTTTAGTTTAAAACCATTACTCCTTGACCTGTTACTGCACTTGTGATAAAGAGTCCCTCCCCATCTTACTTGTAGAACTCCCAGTTAAATACTGGAAGGGTGCTATAAGGTCTCCCTCGCACCTTCTTTTCTCTGGAAAACACAAACAATCCCAACTCTTTCAGCTTGTCTTCATAGAAGAGGTACTCCTACCCTTTGAACATCTCTGTGTCTCTCCTCTGGGCCTGCTCTAACAGGTCAATGTCTTCCTTGTGCTGCAGGTGCCAGAGCTGAACACTGTACTGCAGGTGGCATCTCAGGAGAGTGGAATAAATAGAAGGGAAGGATCATCTCCTTCAACCAGCTGGTCACACTTCTTTTGAAGCAGCCCAGGATACAGCTGGTTTTCTGGGCTACAAGTACACATTGCCAGCTCATGCTGAGGTTTTCATCAACCAGCCGTCACAGCAGGGCTGCTCTTGGTTCACTCAATGCCCAGGCTGTATTTGAACTAGGGATTTTTCTGCAATTCCAATATTCAGTTACATATTCAAAATAAGGAAATAAATCCCATTTGTCCATACAATCTATAAAGAATGGTACAAGAAAGCTTGACAGATGAAGCATTCTTTTTTCCCTAACAGGCAGAAATTACTTCTGATGTTCTTTACAAACCTTCCACAGCAACAACTGATGTAGAGATTATATGGACANAGGAAGTTTTTCACCCAGAGGGTGGTGATGTACTGGAACAGGTTGCCCAAGGAGGTTGTGGATGCCCCATACCTGGAGGCACTCAAGGCCAGGCTGGATGTGGCTCTGGGCCTGGTCTAGTGGTTGGTGACCCTGCACATAGCAGGGGGCTTGAAACTAGATGATCATTGTGGTCCTTTTCAACCCAGGCCATTCTATGATTCTATGATTCTATGATTCAGGACTGTGGGGGGTGTGGTAAAACATAACCCTGAAGTCTCAGTCAGTTGCTTTTTGTCTGTGAAATGTGAAAATAACAAGGTAGTGAGCAATTTCCTTGTTTTTAAATTCTCAAATATTTATTTTAGATAGTTAATGAGATGATCCTTGTGTTGTAAGCAGATTCAGAAATTTGATATATTATTTACAAGGAAATTTCATTTCAGTTAATTTTGGCAGCTAAATTTACAGTAAAACTACTAACTTGAGGATATAATACACATATTCATACCTGGTGTATTCAATATGTATAAAATCTGAATAAAAGAATGTAAGTAAATAGCTGGAGCTTAGTTAAGTGTTGATCTTGTTTCAGATGCCTTTTCTAAAACTAATCAATACCTATGTGTCCTTCTGTCTGTATCCTGAAGGAAACTTTTGTACTTAGTCAGGAAAAATTCAGCAAGCATAGAAAGCATAGGTCTGCTTTGCTAGTACAGCCAACAACATGTTGGATAGAGTCAATTTTGAAAATATCTTGCATAACTGAGATGGATTTCTAGTGCATAGTGCCTATTCAAATAAATTATTTCCTCTTCCTTCTAGAAGGTTTAAATTTCTTGGAAAGGAGAAAACATAATCAGGAAACACTTCAGCAAACTTATCTAATATTCTGTCATGTTTTCTAGACACAAATATAATAATAAAAAAAATGTAGTCATGCTATAGTGGTAAATATAATTACTCATTTACCAAAATGCATCAAATTGAAAAAGCCATTCACATCCTAAAAATTCTGCTTCAGTTACTTGCATTATTTTAATAAAAAATAAATACTCTGCAACACTTCTGTAAATCAATTGGGTAAATTATTCCAATAACCCCTGTTAGCTGTTTTATGATTAAATAATTGCCTTAAAATACAGATTTGTGTGTGTAGCTGTATTATTAGAAAGGAATGTTTGATGCACAAAGAAGCTAGGATAAATATTTGCTATAGTAATTGTTTATTATGACAGACTTATTTTAATGTAAGCAAAACATAAGAATTAGTGTTATCTTCATAGCTGTTTTAAAAAAAGCAGTTGGGATTTTTGTTTTCCGTAGCACCAAAATACAGATGTTGGTTCTAGCTAGGTTATTCTATTCTGCTTAATCTTACAGGTGTATGTAAATATCAGAAATGATGTTAGACTAGTAAAAGAAGAGTGAGTAGTTGTTGCTTAGAAAAAAATCACTTTGTCCTCTGGAATCAAATCTAACAATAGCCATGTTCTTTGTCCAAAAATACTTTTATTCTTTGTCATATGATGTATGCATTACTTCAAACATAATTTTAATGCAATAGGATACAAATGTCCTAAGTATTGCTATGTTTCTAAAAGCATCTAGCTTCTAAGCAAATACAATTTTCTTATATAACAGCAATTATTATGGCACATTGTATTTTAACTGCTACACCAATGTGCATTTATACTACTCTAGTACCAAGGAAAGAAGATATTTGTGACAGGATGTTATATTGAAACTGACTTTTGTTATCTTTCATATGTAGAAATTGCTTTAGTGTTGAAATGTTAACACCCAAGGATTTTTGTCTGCTCAGCTTTGGAACTCATTAATGAAAATTTAATTTTTATGGAGATGCGTATGTGTGCGCATATATATATGTGGAAATTTTATTGATATTTTCCTTTTCAAAAGTAGTCACAGTACCAAAGGCCTCATTGCCTTACTTTATTCCTTGTCACACATAGCTGCTTAACATGAAGGGGGAAAAAAAAAAGGAAAAAAAAAATAGTGCCTTGCAATTGCTATTAGCAATCCCTTTTGCGTGACTTCATATGATTAGTCCAGGGGAGCTTGTATGCTGTTTTGAGTGGTAAGGATAAACTGTTGAGCTTTCCAGCTGTTCTGCTGCAACTTATCTGTGTGAAATATTTTCACTCTTCCTTGTGCGACAAGAACATCTTTGTTCTGCAGTCTGTTCTGTTTATTGTACAGAAAGTTAAAAAGATGATCATGTTCTGCAAGTACCCAAACAGGAAGAATGCTTTTAACAGTAAAGGGCTCTTTAATTTAAGAGACAAAAGCATTAAGTAATTCCCTGTACTGAACCTAGACAAATTGAAATGGAAAATCAAGTGCAATTTCCAATTTTTTTTAAGAAATTAAAAAAAACAACAACACAATAATAGAAATAGTTTATCATGTGAGGTCTTGCATTCCTCATATTGTATTTGCAGGATGGCTAGATAGCTTCCAAAAGGTGTGCTGTAATTTTAACCGCAAGTTTCTGGGTTTGGTGTAGACGTGTCTAAGTGAGGTTCATTGGAAGAGGTCAAACTACTTGTTTTCAGCTGTTACTCCTAGCCTGCAAATATTAATCTTTCTTTCAAATTAATCTTGACAGGTAGTGTCATGAGCTTTTCAATGCACTTAAGTCCTGAGGCAAAACCCACTGAAGACTTTCTAACATCAGTGGGCTTTGGATCTAATCCATAGACAGCTAGTTTCTTTTGGAAAATATTGAATGAAATGTAAGTGAAAACCCCTTTACAAGTATTAATGTAACAAGCAGAATATATTTCTAGCACTGGCATTTGAAGATGAAAGAATTGAAGGGAAAAATGCATATCAGAAGAAATAAGCAAAGTCACCTTTATCCTATCCTGTAATCTCTCCAATACATCATAAGGAATACTTTGTGTTTCTAAGCATTAAGAGCTATTCCTTCAATATGATATAAAGGCACAAATACATACTTGTCTTTTGACTACCAGATCTTCACTGGATTACTCATGGCATGTTGCCTTTCCATTCACATTAAATATTTGCCTGTTTGCCCTTTTGATTATCTAACAGGTGAAATATACCAGTGAAGGTCATTCACTAGCATATCCTAATTAACACTTATTTTATAGACTCAGCATAACAGGTCTTTATCCAGAAGGATGACTTCCAATTTGTTTAAAAGCAAATAAAAATAGTAGTAAAAAGTTTTTTTTAAAAAAAAAAATTAGTAAAAAGTAGCAATTATTAGAATATTTGTCAGCATCCAGGCTATTTTTAGATGTATACAGTGGCATTGAATCTGAAGAACAATTTGTAAGCAGACATGAAGTTTCAGATCACAGTATTACCAGATGTAAGCTTGTCTGTGGCCAGTAAGGCCAGGAAGTTGATTGTCCACCTCTACTCTGCCCTTGTGAGGCCTCGCGGAGTACTGCACCCAAGCCTTGGATCCCTAGGACAAGAAAGATGTGGAGCTGTTGGAATTGGTCCAGAGGGCCACAAAGATGATCAGAGGGCGGGAGCACATCTCTTATGAAGAAAGGTTGAGAGATTTGGTCTTGTTTAGCCTGGAGAAGAGAAGGCTCTGGGGAGGCCTCATTGTGGCCTTCAAGTACTTTAGGGGAGCCAATAATCAGGAGGGAGAATGACTTTTTTACAAGGCCTATCACTGATAGGACAAAGAGGAATATCTTCAAACTAAAAGAGCAAAGATTTAGATCATATGTTAGAGGGAAATTCTTTAGTCAGAGGGTGGTAAGGTACTAGAACAGACTGCCCAGATAAGTTGTGGATGCCCTACACCTGGAAGTGTTCGGGGCCGGGTTGGGTGGGGCCCTGGGCAACCTGATCTAGTACCTGATCTAGTACTTGATTTAGTGGTTGAAAACCCTGTCTTCTGCAAGTGGGTTGGAATTAGATGATCTTTAAGATCCCTTCCAACCCAAGCCAGTGCCAAACTGGGAGTTCTGTGGATCTCATAAGACTAAAATGCATGAGACAGTAATTCACGCTTGATGTTTCTACCCTGAGCTTGTACTATTTACTAGATACTTTGGGGAAAGGCAGTATTCATGCAGAACACTATGAAGTTTTTAATCTTAGTGTTGACACTTGAAGCTAAATCATTGGCATTCCCGCCTTTCTAAATTCCTAGCATCTGGTCAAGGGTTCTTACAAATTTTTTACTATTATTGTTATTTTACTTTCATAATTTCTCCTGTATTGCTTATCTGCCTAACGTCTGTCTCATTTAACTATTTAATTTCTTTTTCTATATGTGTTAGTCTTGAATCTCATGTCTCCTTGTATTCACTGATCATTTTTCTGAAAGGTATTTTCTCTATTAAACTTCTTTCATGTTTTTTCTTGCACCACTTCTCCCAGAATGCACTGATTTGGAAAGTAGACCCCTAGGTTTCATTTACAGCAAATCAAATGAGGGAGGTACTTCAGTAACACAGTTCATCTAATTCAAAACTTGATCCAGAGATTGTGCGGTGTTATCCTGAATGGTAGGTTACTGTTGCCCTGAGCTCTCTGATCGGCAGAAGTTGAGGTTACACAGATTCGTGCCAACGCTGATAAAAAATCAGCTGTCTCCATGTCCTGTGCCAGTGGAATGTTCCTGTGCAGATTCATTCTCTGGGGAAAAGTTTTCATAGCTGAAAGCACTGAAAACTGTGGCAGCGTACACCCATTAAAAGGGACCTGTTCTTCATTAGTAGCAATATATTACAGTAGTTTGTTCATATTCTTTCTGTACTCTGTTGAAAATGTAAACTATTTAGTTCTCACAGTCAAAGGTCTTTCTAAATTTTCTTAATACTCCATAAAGAATTTGTACATCTGTCTTTCTAGTAAATGCACATATTTAATCATGTTTTCATCATGTCTGTATGTGGCTTCTTCAGACCAGGGGGTAGAAATTCACCCCTTCACGAAATGTTCCTAAGATTGTAATCTTGTTGCTTGTTCTCCCTTCTCGTGTATGTAAAATAACTTATCACAGAATCACGGAATCACAGAATCGTAGGGGTTGGAAAGGACCTCCAGAGATCATCAAGTCCAACCCCCCTGCCAAAGCAGGTTCCCTACACCAGGNATGCGCTTTCTCAGTTTAAGGGAAGAAAAGAAAGCTACATGATATACATACAGTCATAGTCAAACAATTGGATTCAAATGATTAATGAGCTTAAATATTTGCAGTTTGGAGTATTATATCTGCAATATCTGTGGATCAGATATTGAATACTCTGAATTTCAGAGTGTGGCAAAGTGGCTACAGAAGAAATCAACAGCTTTTGGCAGAAGGTTTACCAGTAATTCCTAATTAAGCTATTATTTTTCTGATGTTACATGCAAATTATGACTGAGCTCCAAGGATGGGGATGGAAAATCGAACAATACAACAATATTAATATATAAATTAAAATCTTTGCAATCTCACCATGCAGCTATCTTTCCTTTAATAACTGACAACTGACCAGTGAAGAATGTATCTAGCTGAGAGTTTGTGATTTCACCCTGTGCTGTTACTTTCCAGGCCTTCACAATTACTCAAAACTGCAGTTTTCTACTTATTATTTTTGTTCTAGATTCACTCTGCACAGGAATCATAGAGTGGTTTGGGTTGGAAGGGACCTTTAAGATCACCTAGTTCCAACCCTCCTACTATAGGCAGGGACACCTCCCTCTAGACCAGGTTGCTCAAAGCCCCATCCAGGCTGGCCTTGAATGCTTCCAGGAAGAGGGCGTGTACAGTCTCATTGGGCAACCTGTTCCAATGTCTCACCACTCCAACAGTAAAGAATTTCTTCCTAATACCTAGTCTAAATCTACCCTCTTCCAGTTTAAAGACATTTCTCCTTCTCCTGTTGCTACATGCCCTTATAAAAAGTCCTTCCGCAGCTTTCCTGTAGGCCTCTTTCTGGTACTGCTGAAGCGCTCCATCCACCACCTCACTGTGCTCACAGCCACTGTTTGGTCTCCAGAAACATTCAGCAAGCATCAATGAATGTCAGTGGGTGCCATTTTTTCAGCATGGAGGAATTCAGTGACACACCTTTACTCCATATGCACTTCCATGTCAGATAGCATTCTATCAGACTGCCCCTCTTCTGCCATCTGTCACACAGCAACAAAATGTAATGAAATATTGGTGGGAAGGTTCAACTTCTATTGCCATACTACTAACATCTGCCTCTGATGTCATGGCCCAATGTAATAAAATAGGAGCTGCTACTTTAAGAACATTCCTAGTATAAATCTTCTTCATCTTGAAATAGGGATGCTTTTCTGTCTCAAGAAAATATGTAAGATGCCAAAACAAAACAAAACAAAACAAAAACCTACTAAGTAGGGAAAAATGCTTGTCTAGAACACTTTTCTTATTTGTTGGAACTGATCTGATCTGTCCTTTTTTGTTTTAAGCTTACACAGTTTAGTTTAGTTTTATTGTGATAACAGTACCATTTTCTGTCACTTTAGGGAAAAAGAATGCTTCTAAAGAAATAAAAATGATTGCCTAAATAATTTTTGACAATGTTTATTAAAGATGAAGGATTTTTTTTTCTGAATATTCTAAAAATTCAGAG
Source organism: Pavo muticus (assembly GCA_016647715.1). Taxonomy (NCBI): domain Eukaryota; kingdom Metazoa; phylum Chordata; class Aves; order Galliformes; family Phasianidae; genus Pavo; species Pavo muticus. The sequence goes on from JACDJE010000198.1 coordinate 843,458, forward strand.
AATTTGCCATGAGTTGGTTTGTTTTATTAGCAAATTAACTACAATTTGCTTAGGCAGTTCTGAAATGCATTAAGCCACACTCAGTGCAACACCATAGCTCTGCTGGTGAGTCTGGAGTGACATCTGTTCTGAATAGAGAAGATCTTCTTTGTAGTCCAGACTATTGCATTTCTCTCTAGGTTGTATCCAGGACCTTAGCAATCACACGAAAATAAAGAATGGATTAGAAAAGTGAGGGAGGTAAAAAATGCTGCTTTAGTGATTTTTGGAAACATGAAGGTCTTTCTCTTCATGGAGCATTATAGTGCTAATGAATTAAACTTGACAATGTATTAGCTAAGCAAGCAATCTTCTATTTTACCTTACAGAGAAGAAATGGTCCATTTCTGAAATAATTCAAATAGGTTAGTTTCATCTAAATTTGGATCTACAAGTAAAGCACCTATAACTTTGTTTTTAAAAGATAGCTTGTGTGTAGTTTTTTAATTAGTAAAATTCTGAGGTGGTTGTCTTCTAAAATTCTTCATTATCTATACATGCTCATGTTATTTTTTCCTTCTGAGATATACCTCTGGATGGGCAGTTAAACATATGTAAATTTTATATTTACTGGATTTAATTTGTGGGATGCCCAAACAATGGATGTTTTTTTCATCTCAATAGTGTGGATTTAAACTAGAATCAGTGATTATTGTATTTATTCATCGCATGTGGAACTGCAAGAGGAATCAAATATTTGGTAATTATTCCTAAAACTGACATTCTATTTCCTAGGTAAACTGGGGTTCTAAATTGCATCAAAAACTAATGGAATCTTAAAAACGAAAGAACTGTATAAGTTCATGCTAATAGACAGAATCTAGTAAAATTAGGCATTTTCTATGGGGATGTATTATATTTGTTCATTTGAAACTATACAAAGATGGTTGTAAAAAGAGTATTTGAGGAATTAATTTTTTTTTTTTTCTGCCTCAAGTAGAGCATTCTGTATGTTGCTGTAGATGGCAGAAACTGAAATGCAGATCCCATTGCAGATGCTATCTTCATGAAGGCTGGATCAAAGTGAAAGTAATGTGTTAACATAACAGTAGTCCAAAATAACTTGATCAACGCATATCTAGTGCTCAGGCCACATCTAGTCAAGTTTTGAATATCTCTAAGGATAGTAATACCCAAGCTCTGTGTGTACCTATTCCAGCATTTGATCTCCTTTATTGTGGAAAAACTGTGGAATAGAAAATTGGGCTCATCTCAGTTGCAACCATTGTCCATGCTCCTTCGTTCTGCTCTTGTCTACCTCTGAGAAGAGTCTGGCTTCAGCTTCCTTGTGAGACACTGTGGAGAAGAGAGACATAACAAGATTATCTTTCCTGGGCCTTCTCTTCATAATGCTGAACTAACTCAGATCCTTTTGCCACTCCTCATATATCACATTCCCAGGACTGACCATCTTAGTAGTTCTCACTGGACTCACTCCAATCTGGTTCTCTGTCTGTCATCTTACTGGGGAAGACGTGGAATCTTACTTAAACCGATGCACATTACTTAAGATGTGGCCTTGCAAGTGCTTAAGAGGGGAAGGAATGCTTTCCTAAATCAGCTGGACACGCTCTTCCTCATGCAGCCCAGGATACTCTTGGCTGTATTTGTCTGGGGTTTTTATTAAAACTGTTTTCTGTGTCTCAGGTTCGTGTTAACTGAGCAGTCTAGATGCACTGAGCAAATTATCCTGTTTATATGTGAATATGGTTTGTCACCTACACTGCCTTTCTCTTTAATGACCAGATCTATATGGCTAAAACACTTTCTGATAAGTGGTGTTCATAACTATGATTTCCAGTGTACTCTGCATCTGTAATAAAGAAATGATTGAGTCAGATCTTGCAAGCTCTTCAGTGATTTGATAAATTAATACTTTGAGAGAGAAAAAGGACTCTGCAAAGACAGCCATGTTACAGAAAGTGCTACTGGATCTCAATATTTATTCTGAACTTCTGTTTAGCCAGTGTTTTTCCAGTGAGATTTTGTGGAGTAGAGTGGGATCGAAAGCTTAGTGGTTCAGATAAAGTTAGAAGTCATGTTGCAAGTAGTTGTGTCCATTATTACTCTGGATCCGTTTCCATAGTTGTAAAGGTATCTGCTTACTTAATGTATTTTTGAATACATATGAGGAATGTTCCAAAAGTACTGCCTCCTATTTTATTATTTTGCCCCACAGTGTCAGAGATGGATGTTGATAGTATGGCAGTAGAGACTGAACTTTCTCACCCATATTTAATTACATTTTGTTGCTGTGTGACAGATGGCAGCAGGGGGGCAGTCTGGAAGAATGGTGTCTGACATGGAAGTGTGTGTGAAGCAAAGATGTTTTATTGAATTCCTCCGTGTGTTAAAAATCACACCCATTGACATTCACTGATGCTTACTGAATGTTTCTGGAGGCCAAACAGTGGCTGTGAGTACAGTGAGGTGTGGTGGATGGTGTGTGTCAGCAGTGGCAATAGCAACAGTGGATCACCTCCACCGGTGCAGATTTTTATGAGTGCAGCATGCAGACTCTTGTTAATCACTAGTGAAAATGCATAGCTCGTGGTGGTGACTATGTTAAGAAATAGTGTATTGTAGGTATGGCTTTTCAGTAATTGCTCTGCTGTTCTGTATGCCCAGAAGGCTGTCAGAACAGAAGGTTCAACACTTGTACTGGCTGTAAGCAAGTCTGAATAGGCCATGGGAAGCATGTAGGTGATACCAGGTTCACACTGAGTGTGTTTGCTCAGAAGACTAAATAATAAAAATTTTTTATTTGTTACCAAAATAAGAAATATGATAATTCTCCTTACAGCCATATGCCGTTTGCTGGCTGTTCATTCTTGGAAAGATGCATTTTAATGAGTGCTAAAATAATTTATATGCATAAAGTAGTCTGCAAATTTATGTAGCTCTTTGAGAGGGAAAATACTACCAAAAAAATTGCTTATTTTTAACTTGGAATATACTTGATTTATTTAACTGGCTTAATCAGCTTAGGTGCTTTACTGAGGGACTCCAAGTTATTTTTATGTACTATAAAATGAAGTTAGAAACAAGACTAACCAGTTTAATAGAAGAAAGTAGGGATTTGGGATTGTTTGTTTTTTTTTCCATTGTGGACACCGCTAATATAAATATATTCAAATGCATTAATATAATTATCTAAGTCTATATATTTCACCTTGAGCTGAAATCAAAATCAGAGGAAAACACATTATCGGAAACAGCATATAAAATTCTAAATATAAGCTTTCAGTAAATAGATTTTGGTGTTTTTTTCTTTTTTTTTTTG
>JACDJE010000198.1:848520-874128 GCA_016647715.1 Pavo muticus
AAAAAAAAAAAAAAAAAGATGAAAATAAGCCATTTTTGATTGACCTCTCCAATAACAACTATTTTTTACTCTAACAGCAGGAAATAGTTGAAGATTCTTTATAAAACATGATGTCCAAAGAAAATCTCTTTCTTGATATTTCTTTCCTAGTAACAAGAGAACAAAATAAAACAAAGAAACAAAACAAAAACAAAAATAAACACAAGCAGATCACCCCAATCCCACTGTGAAATAATTTTGTCTTGTTCACTTGTTATCACTTGAGGTTTTTTCACTGATTTCACAGTTGCATTCAATGTATTTCCTCCCTGCATGATACCTTAAGATCTGCTTCATTTTTTTAATTTAGATCTTACGCACAGGGATAAGTTATAACTATGTGATAAAAAGTATCTCATTTTCCAAGACACCCTACAGATATTAACAATTACACTGGAATACAAAAGGTTTTCATCCAAGTAAATAATTATTTTCCTGTAAAGAATACAAGATATCTCACCTCTTGAAAGGGATTTATTATTTATTTAGTTTTAATGTTGTTTTTCTCTTAACTGTGAATGACCTCTGAGACCCATCCGGTCTTTCCACAAATGAAAGAAAGAAAACTCTTCAAGGATAAAGTATTAGTTATTGTATGTGAAAACAATTTCAAATTAGAAAAGGAAAGTGTTTGACTCCATACTGCTGTGTGTGTCTGATTTGAATCACTCGCAGCTTGTAGTATTATACCCTCTTAAAATGTTATATTGCATAATATCTATGTGGAAAGTATAAAAACCTTTCTCACCAGTAAGCAAATGCATATGGTCTGAAAATTAATCCCTCACCACTAGAATACATAAATAGAGAGCTAGATTTGTTAGTAGGCTCCAGCTGCTTTGTGCTTGACAGACAGTGCAAAATAACTGTAGACTCAGATTAAATGTTCAGCTAAAGTGGGTTTAAGGCTGCTTTCCATTACCAAAGCAGTGGAAAGCAACTGGAGGGGGCTCATGAATCTGTCCCATTCTGGAACCTGACGCCACATCCTGTGTTGTACAATAATACTAATAGTCTAGCTAGGATACTTTAATACTTTCCAGTTGCTAACTGCTAGAATAACCTTGTGTGCTGGAAACCTATCATTATATGGATGCTAGGTGGAAGAATAAAGAGATTGTTCATAGCATGAAGTATCTAACACACAATTTTTTCACATGGTGGAAATGCATGTTCTGGGGAAATCTATATTAGCAATTTAATGTAGTTCTGATAATAATCAAGTCCTAGCATAAATATGCACAGCTATATTGGATTCTGGGAATTGGGAAGTTCATTATTTTGCCAGTGCTGACTTGTCCTGATGTATTTTAAAATTAACTCAGAATTTGCAAGGCCATTTTGTAGTTTACAACTCATATATCAACATTTTTTATGATTTTAGTTTTTATATCATACTATGTGTGTCTCTAATATTTGTAATTCTGTTCCAAAGGCTTCACTCTTTGCAGACCATTTTCCATAGAATCATAGAAGATCATCTATTTCCATGCCATAGGCTGAGATACTCCCCACTAGACCAGGTTGCTCAAAGCCCCCTCCAGCCTGGTCTCAAGCACTTCCAGAGACAGAGAATCCACCACTTCTTTGAGCAATCTGTTCCAGAGCCTCACTTTTATAGTGAACATTTTTTCCTTTACCTAATTTAAACCTACCTTTTTTTTAGTTTAAAACCATTACTCCTTGACCTGTTACTGCACTTGTGATAAAGAGTCCCTCCCCATCTTACTTGTAGAACTCCCAGTTAAATACTGGAAGGGTGCTATAAGGTCTCCCTCGCACCTTCTTTTCTCTGGAAAACACAAACAATCCCAACTCTTTCAGCTTGTCTTCATAGAAGAGGTACTCCTACCCTTTGAACATCTCTGTGTCTCTCCTCTGGGCCTGCTCTAACAGGTCAATGTCTTCCTTGTGCTGCAGGTGCCAGAGCTGAACACTGTACTGCAGGTGGCATCTCAGGAGAGTGGAATAAATAGAAGGGAAGGATCATCTCCTTCAACCAGCTGGTCACACTTCTTTTGAAGCAGCCCAGGATACAGCTGGTTTTCTGGGCTACAAGTACACATTGCCAGCTCATGCTGAGGTTTTCATCAACCAGCCGTCACTGCAGGGCTGCTCTTGGTTCACTCAATGCCCAGGCTGTATTTGAACTAGGGATTTTTCTGCAATTCCAATATTCAGTTACATATTCAAAATAAGGAAATAAATCCCATTTGTCCATACAATCTATAAAGAATGGTACAAGAAAGCTTGACAGATGAAGCATTCTTTTTTCCCTAACAGGCAGAAATTACTTCTGATGTTCTTTACAAACCTTCCACAGCAACAACTGATGTAGAGATTATATGGGCACAGAGCATATCACCTAAAGCAGTGTAAATTTGCATAAGAATTACAGATGTTTAAGCTATCAGCATTCCAAGCTGTAGTGATCAGTATTCAGAAAATTCTCCAAGCCAACTGTCCAACTAACAAATTACATTCAGTCTGGTAAGGACAGTCTCTGTCAAGCTCTTGAACTTGACACCTCTATCTGCAGCCACTTCCCACTTCTCCTATGGATTAGCTTGCATTTTTCAAGGCCAGCTTTCATATGATGCTTCATTACCTTGGATCAGACTATTGCAGAAAACAGCTGAAAGGTAAGAAAGAATTGTGGGAAGCCTAATCTGGAGCTTTGACAAGCTGCCTTGGGAGCTGCATTTATGGATCACAGGCTTTGAATTTGCTGGAGATATGCTGTAGTTACACTTGTGTTCAGTTTTGCTGATCTTAATCTCCTGCTGACTTGACTTCCCAGATAGGCAAGGGGCATGCATATGCAGGGGCTGCAGCAGTATCGGGTGGATGCGGCTGGTCATGGTCATCTGCTCCAGCCCACTCCAGTTTGACACACTGGGGAGTAAGGGATGGGGACTGGCCAGGGAGGAAACATGTCCTGCCCACTATGTCCATACCAATGACTCTGCTCCCCAAGGTTTCATTACCACGTCCACTGCCCTTACTATCACTCATTGACGTCAGCAAGGATGTGGGAGAGTTTGTTGTCATGGAAGATATTATGTTGGTCAGACTATCTGCTAGAAGTCAAAAGAGACAGAATTGAAAAGCAAGTCAAGCTACATGAATGGAGCAGCCACCAACCGAAGACTTGTATCATCCCCGTCATGTGCTTCAAGCTGTGAAATCATTGTTTTGGTTTTGACAGCCTATCTGGTGTGGCACACATGACAATGATGCAGATATGTTTTTACTACTGTAAAGGTATTCAGTGTGTGCTAGCTTAATACAGAGCTGACTCTGCACATACTGTTCTTTTGTACCTTTTTCCACAACAGTCTCTTATATTTAAAGAATATACTATTGATGGTTATATGGATGTTTCTGTGTGACTCAGTACAGCTATTGATGAAAGAGGATTAAACTAAGATGCAATATCTTGTGCTTGCCTCACTTTAAAAGATCATATGCAATTTCCACAGTTTGACTGATGCAGAAAATGTTGACGGTCTCTCTGTGCCTTAAGATATACCAAAGACTCTAGGAAACAATGAATCCCAGGTTTACCAATAAAAGATACTTTGTGCCTAAATGTTTATACGCATTCAGAATCCCACTTCCATGGCTAGCTAGGGTTGCCATAAATATTATAATACTCTTAATGACTCCAAAGATAGTTCAATTTAAGTGCAGAAAAATAATACAAATATTAAATGCAATCTCATGGTCCTTTTTATCACTGGAGCTTTCCTATATTTCCTATATATCCTAGGAGAAAGGGATTAAAATTTTGCTTAGAACAAACTAATAAAGTACTTCCTTTTCATTCTTTTATATGTAACTTACTGTTGGCTGTGTATAGCACAAAATCTATCACCTATTATCCTTGTTTGGTTTTCTAATTCTCAAAATTTATGTGACCCCAGTAAATTATTTGATCTTTGTCATTGGTTGGAGACCCTGTAACTCAAGGATCTTTTTGTGAGCAAAAGAGAGTAAGATTCCTGATTTAATCAGACTATATTGCCCTTTTTCATCTTCTAATTTCACTAAATATGTGCTAAACTGCTTAAGCATAGCCTGAGCTGTTAGGAATAATAGGGTTAATTTCAGGGCCTACATCAATCAGACTTGCAGTCTCTCTTTCTTAAATTTTGCAAAATAGGAAAACGTATTTTCCAAGGGGGATTTCTTTATTAATAAAGCAGTGATCCCATTCCAGCAGTCATACAATAATGAATCCATAGTAAGGCAAGAAAAAGAACAGCTTAATTGGCTTTTATTTTCATCCCGTGACAACACTAGCTGATACTTCTATTTAAGACAGCTGCACCTTGTAAGCATCTCCTGTCTGACTCTGACCTCTACTTCTAAAGCAGCTTGCCAGGATGGAGAATTCATGCCTAAGCCATCTTAATCAGGGTAATGCATTGTAAAGAATTAACTTAGTCATTTATCAGGTACTGTTCAACTTAGTGTTACTGATATATGAGGTTACTGAAAAAAATGTAATACTCTCCCTTAGGAAAAAAAAAAGTTGCATTTTTGTCTCCACTGAGACAAGACCTGCATAATTTGTAATCCACCAACTCTTTCAAGGTGTGATATTTGTGTTTCCTGTGGGCTTGATTCTGATATCATTTACGTCAGTTTTAAACAGAAGTATGTTCAGCAAAAATGTATGTTATTCCATCAGTCAATAAGATCTCCATAAAAATCTGAATCAGTCTGCATTGTATGTTTAGTTTTTGTTCAGACTTCACATTTCCTTCATTAGCACTTCTCTTTCATTTTCTGTAGAGACTTGCTTTTGATTTACAGTAGTAACCTTCTGTCCTGTGCCAGGTTAGCCTTTGAGCTATTACTTTTTCATTTTTAGCCTTGGGCCAGTTGTTTGTAACCTTTCTGTCTTGCTTCAGTGGTATTCAGCTTTTCATAGTTTACAGCAATCATGTAGCAATGACCTTATAAACTTTCTGTACCTTTCTCCTTCTTGAGCGTTCAAATTCACATCTTACGTGTCAGTGCATTGTTCGCCTACTTGCTTGATGCTCATTCTTCAACAGGCACATGTTTTGCTTCAGCAGTCTCTGGCCTCTTTCCCTCTGGTTTCTAAAAGTGTATTGGGAACCATGTTATTAAGGCAGCACTCTCAGACAAATTCGTTTGTAGTCTGCTTGTGGTATTTCTATATTGAAATGTTACAATTTTTATGTCATTGATTTTCAAGGAGATATTTCCCCTCTCTTTATTTCAAGACTTTTATGATCTTTTTCAAGTAGGGGAAACATGAAAGTTATCAGATACAGTTGCTTAGGTTTTGTGTTTTTTTGGTTTGTTTTTGTTTTTTAAATCATTTTGTTTCATTGTTTAAATAAATTAGTAAATGAAGTCAGTTCTAATAGAAGAAAGCAGCAACAAACTGGATTTGTTTTCTTCCATACTTGTTCAATATATATTAAATTTCTGGACTGCATCTAAAGATAGTTGGCCAGAAGGGTGAGGGAGGTGACTGTCTCCTTCTGTTCTGCCCTCATGAGGCCCCATCTGTGGTACTGCATCCAAGCCTGGGACCCCTGGAGCAAGAAGTATGTGGAGGTGTCGGAACGGGTCCAGAGTAAGCCATGAAGATGATCAGGAGGCTGGAACACTTCTCTTATGAAAAAAAGTTGAGGAGTTGGGCTTGTTTAGGTTGGAGAAGAGAAGGTTGTGGGGACACCTCATTGCAGTCTTCCAGTATTTCAGTGGAGCTTATAACATGATCTGTTAGCAATAGAATGAGGGGGAATCGTTTTAAATGAAGAAAGGGGAGATTCAGATCACATGTTAGGAGAAAACTATTTACTCAGAGACTGGTAAGGCACTGGCACAGGCTGCCCAGGGAAGCTGTGGATGTCCCATCCCTGAAGGATTTCAAGGCCAGGTTGGATGGGGCAATGGACAGACTTAGCTGGTGGTTGGTAGCCCTGCCCATGGCAGGGGGGTGGAAATGGATGATCTTTAAGATATCTTTCTACTTAAGACATTCTGTGATTCTATGCATTTCACAGCTTTGGTATCTCTATGTTAACTTTTGATAATCTCTCTTTCAGGTTTCTCTTTTTCTAACTGTTGATAAATTGGCTCAAATATCAGGGAAACATTCAGCAACTGCTAGAAGCTATATTCTTCTGTCTTAGAGAAGTAGACTTTTCCTCAGCAGAAGAAGACACCAAGTTGATCCATAGAGAAATGCCATACAGATGCATCTGTATTGCCTGCCATAAGTAGGTACAAGGAATCATTCATTTTGTCTAAGAAATCTATCAGGGATGCTTCACACTTCTAGCAGGACTGTGAATTGTAAACAGCGTATAAGGCTGGAAGATGACAACAGGATGCATGCACTCTCTTGGTTTTGACACTTTCTTAAAACTAGGTCTCTGAGAAAAGGAATAATAATGGAAGAAACAGTATTGCAATGAATTATTTTAGCACAGATGTTACATAAACAATTTGTGTTAAAAGCTAGTTTGAAGTTTTGAATTTTATCTCCATAAATTAGAAAGCAAATTATATTATTAGATGCTGTATAAAGTGTAAAGGCTTCAAGGTCTGTTTGTCTCCATAAATTTACAGTGAAATTTGTCTCAATTAAAATTCATACGTTTTTCATTTGTTTCTGCTGATCTTTTTGAAAGACAATCTGGACTTAAAATGTTACTTGATAGAAATTTAGAAGATAAAATTCTTAACTGTAACTTTGGAAAAACTTCTGGACATAATCTTGTGTTTCATGGTTGCAGTTGAACTTTAGACTTCAGGAAGTTCTTATTAAGTTGTATGCCATTCAGCCTGCAAAATTAACCAACAACTTTAGAGATCTATTAATTCCATCTGAATTTAGGTTTTCAGATGACTATTCCTCGGTTACTGATTTTAAGAATACTTTAGGCTTTAAAATCCTGAACAGGACCTTGTTCATCTGATGAAAAATAGCTTGATTAAAATTATATACAAATAGATTAAAATAGATGTCCTTATTCCCCTCCTCATTTAGTAATGTTTTCACTGCAATGAACTTACGTTTAGCAGTTAGAGTGAATGTTTACTGTCAAGAATTCATGGTGCTTGACTTAATTTTTTTTTTAATTGTAATTTTTTTTTGCAGACCTCTCTATGCCTCAGAGTATTTTCTTTAACTGTTACTCAAAACCTACTGATATTCTGTTTCACGGTAGGAAATTTGAAGGGAGGAGAGAGTGCATCATCATTTTTATATTGCTTTGAATAGTTGATAGTATGAAATGGAAGACTGATTTTTTTTTTTTTTTTTGCTCTCGTNCACTAATTTCATTCAGAGGTTATATACTGATATATTTTCCTTCTGTCATTTTTCTCCTTGTTACTGTTCATGTGAAAAAAATAAAAATAAAAATGTTTTCAGTGGAATTCCAAACTTGAGGGAGAAAAATATCTTACTTTTTGATCTACAGAAATGGTCAACTATTGAAAAATACTTGGAACCAGCATGATGTTACCTACCATAGGATGAGATACTCTGAGGATGATGGTTCCCCCATCTACACTGTAGATAATGATATGGAAACAAATCATTCTGAACTAAAAGGAAAATATTTTGTTGCACAGACATCTTTTGCCTTTACTGTTGTTGGAAAGCTGAAACTAGTTGCCCTCAAACCACAAAGTATCAACTTTTATCTGTTAATCTTCCAAAGAGTTTGATGAATTTTAGTTTGTTGTTTTGGTTACTGTTGTTATATTTCTGTAGGAAAATTGTCTATTAGCAATGTCAGAGTCCATTGAAAATAAGAGTCAATATGTAGCTGTATTGGGTTTCGTCAAATTTTCTCCCCTTCTTCCTTTGAGGAGGGGGAGCAAGAGAGTGGTGTGGTGTTTAGCCTTAGTGTAATAATTTCTCCCCCACTCCAACAACAGCAAAAGCCTTTGAAGAGGCCTGTTATATTTATTGTTCTTTTCTTCTAGAGGAGTAGAAGCAGATAGTACAAATGTCACATTCATGTCAGTCAACAAACAGAAGGAGATTAAGTTGATTTGATATTTATCTATTTAAAAGACTCCTAATACTTATAATATTTATTTGCTTTCAGATTTGAAGCCTCAAGGTATATTCACAACATATTTCAATCAAAAATCTAAGCCTCAATTCACTGGAAACTGAGAGTACTCATGACAGGGATGACTATGTACTTGTTGTAATGTGCTGCACTTATCACTCCAGTCAACAACCACTGAAAATGGGACAGCAGACAAAGTAGACCCTTGGAATGACCCAACAAAGCAACACTTTTGAAACTTTGCAAAAAAAAAAAAATAAAAATAAAAAATCTACCTCCAAAACAAATTGGTAAGTAACTCTGAACACTCACTCTTAAGAAAAATATTTTCTGAGTCATTCTGTATCTTATTTTCTATGACCTTCCAAAGCAACTGAAGTAGATTAAAAATACTGAAAGAATATGAAGAAACAGAAAACATGGCTTGATAAACAGCGTGGGGAAAAAATAGCATCAAAAATGGGTAATAAAATGATAATGTTCTACTGGATTCAGAAATAGCTCTCCTGAGTTATCCTTCCTGAAAACGATTCTACTTCTCACAAACTGTGGATTTTTTTTTTCTTATGTGGTTTTATGTGCCAGAAATAATAGAAATGGATAAATATCCCAAAGGTAAATCAATGTATTTCAGAGGATACATAGTTAGCTTCCTGGGTAAAATCAATGTACAGGTTGTATATAAAATTTTTCAGTATTTTTTTTCCATATGAATTCTACTAGGATAGATGTGCCAACTATTGCTAATATGTTTACTAAGATTTACTAGTATTTGTTCTGATTTTCAGGAGAAGAAATCTTCTTGGACGCTGAATATTTAGTGCTGTAGTGCAGTTCCTCAAATTAATTAGAGAACAAAAACAACAAAAAAAAATACCTACTACATGTAATTAAAACCTTTCTGATATTGCTGAAATATTTTGTTTAGAAAGTTAATGTTTGAACCAGGGATGGTTAAAACTACTTCTGCTGAGAAGTGACATGTTTAATTATGTTTTGGAGACTTTATGTTAAAGACTGGACGGTGCCCAAATGGAAGGAGTGAGTGATATTTTACTACACAAAGATTGTGGGAGGCATCTGACCTTTAGGTAAGTAATGTAGTTCTTTCCATTTTCTTTTATTATTAATTTGCTTTATTACTGATATAGTTAGCATTCCTAACTATATCCTGCTAACCCTTGAACAGGCCGCTTAGCACTGAGGCTTCTTTCTAAAACTTCAGATCGCCAAATCTAAAGAGCTAACAGTGCAGTATATTAGTTTAACTCCCAGTACTGCCCTAATGCTGCTATCATCCACAACTGATCTATTATGGGAGAGAGTATTTGTGGCCAGGTAAGTTTATAGCTAGCACAAAAACAAAGAAAATGCAAAATATTTTCAATTAGGCCACGTACGTATGCCAATTCTGTTCCTACTGAGTGGTAAAGATCCAGAGAACTGTAATGGGTGAGCATCCTGACTTATCCCTTTTCAAAGGAAACCGAAATGGAAAACGTTGATCTCATCGCCGAATACATTACAAGTTATTTTGCCAGTTTGATGTATCTGTAGCCTTCATCTCAAATGTTTTAGGGGAGAGAGAAAGAGGCCAGCACAGTCAGAAATGAATTTAAACAGAAAAATTGAGCCCAACCATGATGTACTGACAACTTTAAGGGGTTGATTGCAACTTGCTTTAGGAAGAACCCATGATGATGTGCTGCTAGTATTAAAATGACAGTACATAAACTGGTTCCTCAGATGAATTTTATTCTCAATTTCTACCTTAGTCACTGACTGAATAAGAGTTTATAGCATTTGTTTTGCAGTAGTGATCAAGGGCACAATTAAAAGGAGGGCATTTAATTTTAGGTATAGCCTACTTTTCAGTATTTTACAGCCTAAACATACAGAACTGTTAAAATAGGCTGGGGGCACAGAGGATTGAGGTTATTTGCCCAAGGTCAAACAAGAAGTCTTTAGAGAATAAGAAATTCAACGTAAATTTCTTATTCCTTTGCCTTTACAGTAAATGTATCTAGCATTCATCTTATCTCTAAAAGCTGGGTAAATTATAAGGGCATTGTCAAGCACGATAGACTCCCGTTTGAATATTTTTTTTCTTATATCCAACTATAACCTCAGTGTAATCCTTTATTTAAAATACTTCATTTTCCTGCAGATCACTGTATGAGCCTTTATCAGCACAGAAAGGCTCATGAGGCTACTACCAATAACAGATCTGAACACGTGTGTTACAGAAGAAAATGCTCGAAAGCTCATACAGATTTCTCTTTTAAAAATCTCAGGAGGCTTTAGAAGCATTGGAAAAAATATTATAAAAATCTTATATTCAGATGTGTCGAGCTGCCACATCTGTTGAAATTCAGTAGGAATTACAGATGCTGTAGGCCTGAGAACATCAAACCAATTTTAAATATAGTTCAGTCATCTTTTTTAAAGGCATAACATTGAGGACACTTATTGGTCCCCCGTAACACTTACGTAAACTCCTGCCACTAACTCCGAAGAACATCACATTATTTTGGGAGTTAATGTTCAAAAGTGACATCACTGATGGCCAGGTTATCAATTTAAAGGGAAGGAATACTCCTAAACATCTACAGTAATACCAAGGGTCAAATGTTAAGAGTTCCAGAAAGAGGCTTAAGGCATATGACAGTACAAGTGAAGACTGACATTTAGAAGAACTTTCTTCTTTTAAAATAACCATTGAAATTTGGACTGCTGTCCTGAACATCATGTGATGTCACAGAAGCATGAGTAAAATTCGTGCCAGGCATGTTACAGATGGAAGTGCTTGTGTATATTTTGTCTGAAACAAACAAACGAACAAAAAACCTAGAAATCTTTTCCTTTGGTATGTCTTTACCTTCTGGCAGTAGCGAACAATGGATACTTCAAAATCTCTCTGCTGAAAGGAGGTAGCAACTTTTCTATTGCATCATTTCCAAAGCGGTTCACTTTGGGCTCTTTTGTAATTACTAGTCACTATTTGCTTCTTTTTAGCTTTCCAGTATTCAAATGTCAATGTATTCAAGGATTAAAGGATTTGATTAGAGAGTTCTGAAGGACAGGATTTTTTGTCACCTCCCTCACTTTCTAGTAGAAGTAGGTACTTTTGTGTGTGGTCTGCAGCTCTGTCATGGGAGAGTACATCCCTATGGTGCCATATCAGCTTTCCTTTCCCCCTCAACCTTGCACCATTTTTATGAACACCAGTGAGCTACTAAATAGCTGGATCATTAACTAACATATAGAGCAAGTTACTATATGTAGCTGTATGTGTCTTCTCTTTTACTTCAGGTCACAACCAATCAGTGATTTTGTCCTTTTATGGAGCTCAATCACACTTTCCACCACTACAAGTATCTCTTACAAGACAATGGAAGTGAAACATGTTCTTATGTCTAGAAACACTCAAATTTTCTTCTTGCAACAGACTAATTATTTTTTCTATTTACTGGAAAGAAAATGTAGATCAAGTCTGTGAAAGAAGACTGGCTTGAAGCATGAGATAGGAGGCCTTAGGAATACAGCTTTAAAAGGGACTAAATAGAAAGGCACACTGAGGTTCTGAAAAGCTGAATTCTGTATAAATGTTGTTTCCCGTACCTCTCACCCCTTCCTTCTCCATTGCTGAAGCTTAATTATTTCTTCTAGATGTCTAGGGGGGAAAAAAGTTGAAAAAAAACAGGGATAATTGAACAGATCATTTTCTACTCTTGAGTGAAGAATTATCAGCAAAAGACTCCTATCACAGAACCAGGGTTTAGACCTCAGAAACCCGGTTGGTAGGAGAGTTTAAAAAAAATTGCTGCTTAAAGCGGGTACTCTTCTTTAAGAAAGCACTCTAATCTACAAGTTCCTCTCCAGGTACGGAGAAGATTTAGCCATTATCTCAAATTAAAGTTCACTTGTGGGGTATACCTTTGTGGTTGTTCGTTTGTTTTTTTGTTTTTTTGTTTTGTTTTTTTTTCAACATAGAAGATATTTTTAATATTAAACAAAAATAAAACTATTTGTTTCATTATTTGTCAAAAATGTCACCAGGAATCATGGATCTTGGTACTGAGAACTGGATTGTAAATGTTAAGGATTTCCATTCTGTACATCTTTGGGTAACAAATTCTTACTGCAAAAACTCTTTGAAAAGTCTCATAGGGGGAAGTTGCCATGGAGACCAAAAAAAGTTCATTTTTATTCATGAGTAATTGTAAAGGAGGGATAGGCCTAATTAAAGCTGTTTCAGCCCTATTTATCCACAAATTTCTATATAAAAAGATCTTGCCTCAAGTGAAGTCCATTTCTCAGAAGCGTACTGTGCTTTCCATGCACTCCAGAGAAGTATTCTGTAGTTTTCCATGACAGTAGTGACTACTAAACATTCTAAATTAATGATTTAATCCTTGCTGTATAATTGCTGGGGGTGGGAAGTGGGGAGGGGGAAGACATTGTTCCCCCTGTAACTTGTGGCCTTCAGGCTTAACAGTGTCTCTGAAAATACTACAGAGAATATATGCCGCACAGGAGGTACTAAGATAGCTCATATAAATGAAAAGAATGAGACAAAGGTATTTCTGCTTTCTTTTTGTGTAAGTGTATGTGAAAAAAATATCATCTTAGGATTGATGTGTACTGTGTTACAAATTACTGAAATAATTAATACTTCAGTTTTCTGGATTTATCTATAGCTTTCTTAAAGCTCTGCTCATTCTGCCTGAGTAAACAAGTGTTAGTTCCAGGCTTTTTCTTTATCCAAGCTGTTTCCAGCCTCCCATCTCATTGCCCTCTTCAATCCAGTGTCAGAATATAAATATGTCAGCTCATTTTACATTGAATGAATAATCTGAATGAATGTTATTACTCTGTTTTAGTTACTATATTGTGCAATTGGATATTTCATTAAGCATTTCAAGATATGTGCTGTCCTTCTACTGCTTGACATTTTCATTGTTTTTTTTTTCCATCAGCTTCTAATTTTATTGTCACATGAACAGGTGCATTATGCATGTGACCTTATTGTGCCATTTGGATATATATTCAGCTATGTTTTTTTCTTCAAATAAAATCCTACAGCTCAGATATGGCTGAGCCTCAGTAATGGTATAAAGTCTAGTTCTCATACTCTTTTCTTCCTTTATTTCATCAAAATGAGCTTCTGTTTTTCATTTATGGATTAGTTTCTTCTGCATATGTTGTGGTTCACAGTGGGACTCTGCTGGGTTACAAGTCTGATTTAAGACATGAAATTATATTGGGGCTTAATGGATTGTATTAAATTATTATTGCTATCTAGGTAATACAGCAATTTTTCCTGCAGCGTCACTTGATACTTGCTCAGCTTGTTTTGTACTGTCTGTTCTCTCCTAGATATTTGGAATTAGATGGCATAAGTTAACCCGTAATTTAATTTCCTTCATATTGAAAACCTTATTTAGAAAGGGTTAGTAAATGGAGCCAGCAAGCCAATAGGTTCCTCACTGTTGTGAGGAATAAGGCCAACAGAAGTGAATATGGCATTTACACATTCAGCACCTGCTCAATCTTATCCAAGACAGATCGAGTTAAACAGGGAATGGGAGGGACATCTAAACCTTTGGATTCATATTATTCATGTTGTGAAGTCTCTCTTTTCTCCTTTCATAACTGTGCTCAGCTTCAGTTTCTAACATCTCATCCTAAACCTTAGCTTTTTTTTCACATTGTACTGAGATGATTTTCAGACTGACATAATGATTGGTGTCTTAACGGTTCTCACATCCTCTGATATAATGTTTCTTTATATGAAGAATGCACTTCCTTTTATAAACTTATTTTCTCTATAGTCACATAGTTGAGTCTAAATTTGTGTGGTAATTTTCAAGAAATGGTCTGGTGACTGCCTCAACAGACTGATGCAGGGAAGCCATTACTTCAGGATCTTAATGGACGATCAAGCCATTGACTGTAGCCAGACAGAGTGCAGTATCTGTGTGTAGTTTTTGATATTCAAAGTACTGAGTAACCTCTTGTGCTTTGTATAATGTTGCTCTGCAAACTAAAAGCTACNGCCACTTTGCCCCCCACACCTTAGATATTTATAGACCTGGATCAGGTCCCCTCTCCGTCATCTTTTCTCAAGGCTAAACAGACTCAGTTCACTTAGCCTTTCTTCATAGGGGAGATGCTCCAGGCCCTTCACCATCCTAGGGGCCCTATCAAAGTCTTAGCTTTAAAAAACATTGTTTAAAAAAAAAAAAAAAAGATGAAAATAAGCCATTTTTGATTGACCTCTCCAATAACAACTATTTTTTACTCTAACAGCAGGAAATAGTTGAAGATTCTTTATAAAACATGATGTCCAAAGAAAATCTCTTTCTTGATATTTCTTTCCTAGTAACAAGAGAACAAAATAAAACAAAGAAACAAAACAAAAACAAAAATAAACACAAGCAGATCACCCCAATCCCACTGTGAAATAATTTTGTCTTGTTCACTTGTTATCACTTGAGGTTTTTTCACTGATTTCACAGTTGCATTCAATGTATTTCCTCCCTGCATGATACCTTAAGATCTGCTTCATTTTTTTAATTTAGATCTTACGCACAGGGATAAGTTATAACTATGTGATAAAAAGTATCTCATTTTCCAAGACACCCTACAGATATTAACAATTACACTGGAATACAAAAGGTTTTCATCCAAGTAAATAATTATTTTCCTGTAAAGAATACAAGATATCTCACCTCTTGAAAGGGATTTATTATTTATTTAGTTTTAATGTTGTTTTTCTCTTAACTGTGAATGACCTATGAGACCCATCCGGTCTTTCCACAAATGAAAGAAAGAAAACTCTTCAAGGATAAAGTATTAGTTATTGTATGTGAAAACAATTTCAAATTAGAAAAGGAAAGTGTTTGAGTCCATACTGCTGTGTGTGTCTGATTTGAATCACTCGCAGCTTGTAGTATTATACCCTCTTAAAATGTTATATTGAACAGACTGCCCAGATAAGTTGTGGATGCCCTACACCTGGAAGTGTTCGGGGCCGGGTTGGGTGGGGCCCTGGGCAACCTGATCTAGTACCTGATCTNTAATAAGGAAAAGCAGAGCAAATTACTGGGACTTCTATTTATTTGTTATAAGCATAGCTTCACCATGCAAACAGAGAAACTGGAGTGCAGAATTAGCTGAAAACACAATAGTTTCAAGCATACCTTATTCTAATTCCATACATTCTTTGTAACATAAACTGTAAGGATTATGATGTTTCATTACATTATGTAAGCTTATCTTAGTATAGTTTTCTGCTTCTGCATTAACTCTGTTGAATTACTATGGCACTTGGTAAAAAATAGAACACGCATATTTATTTTTCATTTGGGAATTATAGTTATTATCATAGTTACTATTCAGAAGAATGCAATTAATCCATAGGTGAATAACAGTGAGAGGCAAAAAAAAGACACTTAATGAATCTGCATGGGTTTTGAAGCTCCACTAACTTAACACCCACTAATATTTAAGTATTTTCTTCATAACTGTATTCTAATCGTGTTCTATTATACTAAGGGTGCTTGCATTTTGAAGGCTATATAAGAAATGTATATATGCTGCTTTTATCTAGAGTTTAGCAAATAAAATGACAAGTACCAGCCAGTAATTCTTGATCTTAACCTGAGTAGGTATATCCAAAATATTTCTGTATTCCAGTGAATAAAACTGGAAATAAAAACATACATGTGCAATCATGATTCCTCCAACTAGAGCAATCAAGAGCATCCTATTGACTAGATGAAGATTTTTTTTTATTCAGTCAATCCAAATATTTATTAATTAAATCTAGGAAAAAAACTGAATGCATATTAAGCAATACGTTTCTCAGCTAGTGTAAACTGACACAACTTGAAATGAACAATGCTACACTGGTGAAATCCGGTGTTAATTTAGTGTTTTATTTTGCTGTATATTGTATGAAGTATCAATTGGAAAAAAACCACAGATTCTTTAAATACTTACAGTAATTCATTGCCATATAGAAATTACAGTTCCCATCCAATTCTGTTCCCAGTTGCTCAAAAATTGATTCTTAACTATTGCCTCCAGAGCTTGTCTGGTGTTTCAAAGGAAGTATGGTATTTTCTTACTGTTCATGATCTGTTTTATTTCTGAGTGGATATGAAATCTTTTTCCTGCTTAGAACAGAGTGAAAGTGAGAAAGGTTTTGTATTGTCTTCAGATTAGTAAATCAGTGTTTATGATAGTTGTTTTTAGTACCATTTCTGTTCAAATTCTGTTTCTAAAGGAATAAGAAACCTTTTTTTCCTGCTTGGAACAAATGGTGAACATCTGCATATCAAACACTTTATCTCTGACAGATACGTTTTACTGAAAGATGTCTCTCTGAGATTTTATCCAGCTTATGAACAGCTTCAATAGTACTCCCTTTCCATCTTTGTGGTGGCTTGACACCAGCCAGCAGCTAAGCACCCACACAGCTTCTCTATCCTGCTTTGGCTAGCATAATTTTCTTCCCAGTAGCTGGCATGGTGCTGTATTTTGGATTTAGGGTGGGAGTAATGTTGATAGCACACTGATGCTTTAGCTTTTGCTGAGCAGTGCTTACAGTAAATTAAGGACTTTTCAGCTTCTTGTGCTGCCCTGACAGCAAGGTGCACAAGGATGAAGACAACTGACCCAACTGACCAAATAGATGTTCCATTACTTTGTGATGTCATGCTGAACAACGAAACTAGGGAGAGTTGCCCCTGAGGGTCTGCTATTACTCAGGGACTGGCTGGGCATCAGTCAGATAGCTGGTGGTGACCAATTGCACTGTGTATCACTTACTTCATTTATTCTTTTTGTTGCTTGTTGTCGGCTTGTTTGTTTGTTCTGGTTTTCTGCTTGTTTTCTTTTCCTTATTAAATTGTCCTTATCTTGACTCACAAATTCTTACACTTTTCACTTTTTATCCCCCCAACCCACTGAAGAAGAGAGAGAGTGAATGGCTGTGGGGTGTTCAGCTGCCTGCCGGGTTAAGTTACAACACCCTCCTGTCCCTCATCACAGTGAGATGTGAGAGAGAATAAGAGGAGAAAAATCTCATGAATTGTGTTAAAGACAGTTAAATAAGTGAAAAAAAGAGATAAAGGGAAAAAAAAAATGTAATACAATCACTTATTGCATCACACAAGCAGCCCATCTCTGAGCAATGGTTGCCCTGGAAGACACCTCAACCCTCATTTTTTTTTTGTGGCTGAGCACAATGTCATATGGATGAGACATCTTTTTGGCCACTGGGTCAATTGTCCTGGCTGTGTTCCCTCCCAGCTTGTTTCCTGTCACAGCCTACTCACTCAAGTTGGCAGAAAGAGAAACAGAGAATGCCATGATGCTGTGCAAACACTGCTCAGCAGTAGCCAAGGTAGTGGTATGATATCAATACATATTAGTCACAAATGCAAAATACCACCAAGTGGGCTTCTATAAGGAAAGTTAATTGCATTCTGCTAGGCTACGTACAACCCAAAATTTGGGTCTTCTTTCCCTGTTGATATTGTTTCTCCTTCGTTTTCAATAGGCTTGTCAACTTTAGCTGAAAATTTCCACAGTACAATGTTTCTCTGATATGTTCCTTCACTTTCCTTACGTGTGAAGAGTTGGAAGACTCTTCTGTCTTTTGTAGTACTATTAATAATTTTTTTTTTTCCTGTAAACTTTTGGCTAATTTCTCTCTTATTTTGGATACTGGAAGATGGAAAGAAATACTGCTTTTTTTTGTTTGTTTTACTTTTCATCCTGAAACTTACGAATTGAAAAATCTTTTGCCTTTTTTTAACTCGGAGATATCTTTTTAGATTTCATTTCTAGATTTTTTTTTTAAAGTAAATATCTGAAATATTTTTATTGGAATCAAACATGAAGACAAATCAAATCTGACTTGTTTGTTTGTTTTTATCACATTGAATTAGTATTTTCAAGAACTGCTTTCTTTTCGTGAGGTTAATAATGTATCTCTAGCTACACTGGATGTATGTTGCTCAGTGAAGCATAGGAGAGTTTTTGGAAATAAATTAACCTGGAGAGGACAAGTTCCTTATAATAGATGGTGAAAGCATATAGAAAGAGGATAGAAGGGAGAATAGAAGAGTGAAGAAATAAATTTGTAGAGAGTTTGGAAACTAAATGCGAGTCTTGATCTGGAAAATGCTAAAAGGAGCCAATGTGGCTGCTTGTGGACCAGGTGTTTTTCATCAAAGAGTGTCAGGGAATTTAAAAATAAAAAACAAACTAGAACTTTGTAGTGCAACCTCCTGTTGCAGCAAAGATCACGTGCTTAATCCCACGTAGTAGCACAAATACTGTAGTGATGACTTGGAGTCAATACATTGGTTCTCCAATCAAAAAATAAGCAGACTAACTTATACAACAGTTAAGACGACAACTAACATTCAGAACACTTTCGTCAAGCAGTGTGATGCAGACAGCTAGACTAGAGGGAAAGGTATCTGATTTCATACTGCCAGTTCATTCCTACTTAGTGAGAATGATCTTATGCTTTTGTGATAAGGATATATTTCAGGTGCTTCCTGCTTTAAAGTAGTTTGCATTTTTCCATGACTACCACCACACTGCCTCTTATTCATGCCATCTCATTCTAATTTATGCTTTTTTTTTTTAATTAAATATTCACATACCTTTACTTTTTATTGCTAGTTGTAACTTGAGACAGTAGCAGAAGCTAAAGCATTCCAAGTAATACTAATTGCATGTATTCTCATTTCTTTTGGAGACCTACATATTATTTACAATATCCATCTTTGGTAACACAAGAATCTGCTATTACCTTTTCCTTTTATTCTCCTTTTTTTTTCCTCCCCTCTGTTCTATAAGAAAATTTCTGAACCATTGGATACCTGACTTGTTCCTACAGCTGCAAGGTCTTCAGTTTTTCTGATTAAGAGTTTTATCTCAGGGGTGATGTTATTTCTTTCCAGGAATTAGGCTGGATCCCCGATGGCCACTGCATTGCCTGAAACTTTGTTCCAGCCTCTCTCCTTCCATGATAGCTGGTTGCTTTTCAAGAACCACCTTTTAAAAGCCAAGGAGCAGTCAATCCCATTGTGCCACAAGTCAAGCTAAGTGAGGTAAAAGGCTGGCCTGGTGAACAGGGAACTCCTCTAGGAACTAGGGCAGAAAAAGAAATCTTGACCTCTGGAGGCAAGGTCTGGCTTCACAAGGAGAGTACACAGTGGCAGTTGGTATCTACAGGGAGAAAAGAAGCCAAAGCTCAGCTTGAGTTGATGCTGGCCGGTATGATGTCAGGCAACAAAAAAGGCTTTTTCAAGAGTGTAAACATAGAGGTCATCAAAGGAGAGCACTGGTCTGATACTTGAAACAAATCATCACCTAAAAGAGAAGAATGAGGAAAAGGTAAAAGCATTTTATTCCATTTTGCCTCTATTTTTAATACTTATGTATTAAATCATAATCAGATTATAACAGATCTTGTGCTGCCCATTCCTCAGAGTTGGAGGACCATGATTAGAGAAAAAGTGAATTTCCAGCTGTGATCACCAAAATTGTACGGGAACAGCTGTATCAGCTTAACTTCCATAAGTCCAGGGGTCCAAATGTGATTCACCTCAGACTGCTGAGATAAACAGCTTCATGCTCTGCTAGATGATGGACTAACTCAACGGTGGAGCTCAAAGAGTTGTAGCGAATAGAGCTGCATCTGTTCAATGGTCAGTCACTAGTGGTGTTCCCACTTCTACAGTCTGTTCTGTTCAATGTTTCTGTTAATGATCCAGATGTAGGAGAGGGGTGCATCTTCACCATGTTTGATGATAGTAAACTCGGAGGTGCTTTTATTCCCTGACAGGATGAGAGGCCTTTCAGAGGGATCTGAATAGATTGGAACACTGGGCCATCAGCAATGGCATGAAGTTCAACAAAAAAAAATACTGGCCACCTGAGACACAGTAGTGCTGGACACAGGCAAAGGCTGGAAGACAAATGGATGGAGAGTGGCTCAGTAGAATGGGCTCTAGGGGTGCTGCTGACAGCAGGCTCAGCATGACAGTTAGACAGTTCAGTGGAAAAAGTGAAATCAGTTTAGCTCCACATGAAAACTACAGCAGAGGAAAAATAAAAGGCAGAGGATCATGGGTAGTTTATACTAATTTGCCTAAGAGAGAAAATCAATTAATTCTTTTTTTAGTGAGCACCCTAAGGAACAGAAAACACAGTGATTAGATGCCCTACTCTTTTTTTCTTTTATTTTTCTTTAAATTTTATCATTTCTTGGATGTTAAACTAATCTGTGCCTTTTTGCCTGAATTTACAGAATTTTAGAGTTTAAAGCATTCCATTAAAATTTCTTCTTTTTACAACCCAGGTTTTCGTTATTTTTTAGCAATATCACTGCTTTTAGCAAGTTGATTCTATCATCAATTTTCTGTATTTAAAAAGATTTCACAATCTTCTTCGCTGTTTCATTGTTTTGTTTGTTGTTATTTTGCACTTCATTCAGTGTGCTCTCCATTTTGATGTGTTGTTTTAGAAAGGTCTTCTCTTGAGACATAAGTGAATTTCAAAAACCCTGAAATATCTTCTCAGCTGAAAGAAGCACAATAAATACAAGTACTTGGTTGTTATCAGTTACTGAAAATTAAAAATATATATATATATTATTACTTGAACTTTAATTCAAAGGAGACTGATCTCCCTAAGGTGTGTTTCTGCCTTTATGCCAACCAAGGGCTGAAAACAAAAACACAGGTACACATTGAGATTCCTAAAGAGCTTTAAAGGACTTCTGGAGAGAGGAGGGTGGGTGTTTTTTGCTTTTTCAAATGTTGTTTTTATTTGATTTTTTAAAATATATTACTGTAAATAAAAAGCTATCTATAATAAAATCTATGTTAACAGTAAAATAATGTGAGGTTGAGTTGTATAGGGTTGTAGCAATGGTCCCCAAACTTTCTGCCCACAGAACTCTATCCATGAAATTATTTTGAGGAGGAAAAAAAAAGCCAACTTATATATATTTGTTTATAAATTATAAACATGTACTATTGTAGTAATATGGTCTGTACAGTACAAAATATGGGTTAAAACAGAAATTAAAAAGGAATGAGATAAAGGTGAAATAAACAATATTTTTGAAATAAAAAAAAATTAATTTACAGGACGAAAATCCTTTTAGCTCTCACTTAAAAATACTAATAGTGAGAACAATGTCACTGAATATGTATACTTTTAAAGTCTTGTTTTAATATGTAATCTGAAGGTCTCAATCTGAGTTCTGTTTATTTTGATGCTTGGTTTTAATGGCCATCTTAACTGAAAAAATTATTTCACAAAAATGAGTAGATGCAAATGAGAGGAGTATTTCATTTTCTGTGCTTAAACAATCACGTAATTTTTTAGGAGGCATACATTGTTTTACGCAACTAAATCACATAATTATGAAAATATTCACAAATGTCCATTTTTAATATGTCACCATAACATGGGTTTCATTGGAAAGCAAATGCTCTCTCTCTGCTTGCTGTATCACATTTACCTTGAAGGAATGCACTGTCTGTTTTTTTTTTTGGTTTTTTGGTTTTTTTTTTTATTTATTTGTGTCTGCTACTTTGCAAACTACTGATATTGGTCTGCCATCAGATAAGAGGTCAGCAAATTTTACTTGTATTTTGTAAAAGAAAATATGTAAGTCCTCTTTAATTTTGACAACATTTTTAAGCACTTTGCCACGAGGTAACCAGCAAAACAGTGTAGTACAAAACATTTTCATTGTCTCTTCCTATCTCATTAGAAAATATTGTAAAGACTATACTGTCTAAATGTTTTATTTTGATAGATTTAATCACATCGATGACATTCAGTGGAATATCATGCACTCCTGACTCCCATTTCTTTGCTTCAACAGCTTGCCCACAAATAACGCTGTAAATGCATTTCACTTTGTTCTGGTCTAACCTCAGCACCACACAACCAATCTATCACTATCTCCAGGTTGAATGGGTGAGAGAATTGGAAAGTAAAGTACGAGAACTCATGGGTTGAGACAATTTATTACATAAAGCAACAGCAGCGCGTATATGAACAAAGCAAAGCAAAACAAGGAATTCATTTGCTACTTCCCATCAGCAAGAAGATGCTCAGCCACTTTCAAAAAAACAGGGCTCACTGTGTATAGCGGACTCTTGGGAAGGTAAATGCCATCAGTCTGAAAGTTCCTGCCCTCCTCCTCCCTTTCTGAGCATGACACCATATGGTATAGGACATCCCTTTGGTCAGCTGGATCAGCTGTCTTGGCTGCGTCCCCTCTCATCTCCCCATGCACCCCCAGCTCCTGGCTGGCAGGGCAGCATGAGGAGCAGGAAAGTCCTTGGCTGTGCAGCGCTGCTCTGCAACAACTTAAAACATCAGTGTGTTGTCACCGCTATTCTCATGAAAAACCTAAAACAGAGTAACGTATCAGCCTCTACAAAGAAAATTGAATCTATTCAAGGTGAAACCATGACACACATGCAATGCTAGTTCTGTAACCTCACCCCAGAATCCTCTATTTATTCTGGTCATAGAAAATACTCCATCAGTGGTTACACTTACAGAGTGGTTCTATAAAACTTTGTTCTTATTAAAGAAGTCATTTAGCATGGGGAATATATCTTGTCCAGTACATCTTTTTTTAGTGGCTCACGCAGCATTCCATCTACACGTAATTCAATATTGAAACAGAATCTAGCAAATACCCTAAACTGAGAAATGTTAGAAACATCCGTACTTTCAGCCAACTGTGCAGCAAACCTCTCACATTGCATAATTTGCTATAATATTCATTTTTTCAAACCTGCAACAAGTCTTTCTATGTATCTTCCAACAGTATTTGCTGATAAAATAATGCATTATAGTCTGTTACAGTATTGTTTTCTGTGTATCATTTTAGACAAGTTTACAATGGTAAGAACAAGTGTTTCCCAATAATATGTGGATCATTGCCTTTCACCATGAATTGAGAAATGTCAAAAGAGGCTTCTAGATGTTTATTATTTGGTTTAATTATGTTCTTATTTTTCTAAATTAAATATAAATATATATAGTTTTTCTCAGCACCCTGTGGATCTATTTGTGAAACCCCAGGATGTGCAAAGCGCTTTCTGAAGACCACTGTCCCGTAGTGTGGATGTATTTTAGTTTAGTTATCTTTTTTCCTAGTACAAGTTCAAAATTGGAAAGTATATTGGAACATGTGGTGACAAAAAGGGTGAAATGTTTACTATATTGTCAAGCCTGAATGTTCAAAATGCATACATCAAGTGCCAGAATAGTAGGAGATTTTAAAATAACAGCAAACAGCCTACCACTATTTTTTTATTTTGTCTCTGCTTTTAAGCTTTAAGACCGACCTTCAGTCATGTATTTCTAAGCTTTTTCCTGTAACTATGAAAATTAGAAACAAAAGATAAAAAAATAAGGGAGTGGAAGCGTTCATAAAAGGGAGCTGAGGCTTTTAAAAAAATCTACAGGTACCATGAGAATCATGATAAAATCTTGGTGGTTGACAAGACTGTGTTTTTCTTCTTTACATGTGAGAGCATTTAGAGTCTTTTCCTCATATGGAATCTGAAAAGATCCCTAATGTATCACATCTAATGTAGTTATTTTTGTTCTGAACTTGCTGTGAGTTGTGGTTTTGGCAGACCCCGTGCCTGCGCATAATCCCACCAGTGGTTTCAATCTGAAAGAGTAGATGTGAGCATGGCACTCTGCCTGAAACATCCACCTTCCTTCTGCGTTGATAGCCTGTAGACAGCCCGCAGGCAGCATGCATGTGGTTTGTCTGGGAGTGCCTTGTGGCATATTAAGCTGCCTTGTGTCACAAGGGTCTGTAAGAGTGCACAGGACACCACATGCTCTGTAAAGTGCTCTCCAGCAGTGCCTCAGGTTGCATTTACAGGTATAGTCTCTTAAGGACAATTGGTCTGGTTTAAAAAGCATTTTCAGAAGGCTGCATATGCTCAATGTAGGTACAGAGAGTTGCTTACAGGAAGTCAATGCAGAATTTTGGATATAAAAATAATTCAAATCTGATTGTAAAAAGGATACCAAACAAAAAGTTTACTGGCAAAAAAGAACTGTAAAAAAGTATTCAGTGTGTACATTGAATGTGGTATGTAGTTATTTTCGTACTTTGCTGGTTATCTAAAAGTACTGACAATATGTTATTAACTACAAAGATCTTTGTAAGCTTGACTGCATAGTCATAAGATTTGGATTAGGATGTTTTAAAATCATTGACCTATATCTGCATTATTATTATTATTATTATTACATAAAATAAAAAAGATGAACTAGAAATTAGTAGTTAGCAAATTACTGGTGTTTTGGGAATTGCAATAGTTTGCCTGCAGACCAGTGTGATCCAGAGCTATGGAAAAAAGGATGGAACATACTGGAGCAAGTCCTGCACAGGACAACCATGAGTGAAGCAACTTTCTTATGTTCCAGAGAGACAGATTGCTGAGACTCTTCAGCCTGGAGAAAAGAAGGCTCAAGTGAGATCTTTTCAAGGTATATAAAAAACTGATTGATTGAAAGAAAAGAAGATGAGGGAGCCAGACTGTTATGGCTGGTGTCAAGTGATAAGGATTATTAAAATATGAAATCCTACCTGAAAAAAAGAAAAAAAGAAAAAAAAAAAAGGAAAATTTTATTTTTATTTATTTGAACACGTTTCCCAAAGTGGTTTTGGCATTCCCAGCCTTGGAGGTATTCAGACCTCAGTTGAGCATTGCGCTGGACAACCTGCTCTAACTGACCTTGCTTGAGCAAAGTGTTAGACTAGATGTTTTCAAGAAAATAGAATGACTTGGGTTGGAAGGGATCTTAAAGATCACCTATTTCCATTCACCCAGACACAGGTAGTGATGCCACCCACTATACCAGACCAGATTGCCTGAGGCCCCATTCAAGCTGGCCTTTAACACCTCCTGGGATGGGTTACCCACAGCTTCTCTGGGCAGCCTGTGCCAGTGCCTCACCACCCTCTGAGTAAAGAATTTCCTCCTAATGCCTAATCTGAATCTCCCCTCTTTTAATTTAAAAGCATTCCCCAGATCCCAGAATGTTTCACTTTTTTATGGCAAAGTATATTCAGAAGTTGGAAAATTCCTTTTTTCCTTACATGCTTCCAGAGCTTGTTTCTCCATGGGCTGTATCATCACAGCTATTAGGCATCTTTCAGAACCAGAGATGTGCTGTGAGTTCATCAGCTGCAGAGTTCCCCTCCAAGCTTAACCATTCTGTGATTCTGAGAAATTTATTTTCTCTGACATAGTTGAAGTTTTAGAAGGCTACCACTTATTAAAATGTCATGTGTCTAAACCAAACTTCCTTCCTTCCTTCCTTCCTTCCTTCCTTCCTTCCTTCCTTCCTTCCTTCCTTCCTTCCTTCCTTCCTTCCTTCCTTCCTTCCTTCCTTCCTT